>CAUZXS010004921.1:2500-32500 GCA_963585895.1 Sepioteuthis lessoniana
TATATATATATGGACCATACGTTTTGAACAGGCTGTATGTGGACGACACATTACTATTGCCATCAGACATAATCAGGCATTCTGCAAGTTGTATGGTATCTGGCAATTAGTCAACATGATCCAGCGGTTTTTATTCTCCTATTGCTTCCAGGCAGCGGTCGTATCGATACTGCTATATGGATGCATTACTCGGACGTTAACTAAACTGCTGGAGAAGAAACTAGACGGCAATTACACAAGAATGTTGAAAGCAATATTGAACAAGTCCTGGCGGCAACACCCCACAAGGCACCAACTATACTGCCACCTGCCTCCCATCACGAAAACTATCCAAGTTAGACGAACCTGACACGCAGGAAACTGCTGGAGAAGCAAGGACGAGCTCATAAGTGATGTACTCCTATGGACCCCCGCATATGGCCGAGCAAAAGCAGGAAGACCAGCTCGAACATACATACAGCAGCTATGTGAGGATACGGGATGTAGCCTTGAAGACCTGCCAGAGGCGATGAACGATAGGGAGAAGTGGCGAGAGAGAGTCAGGGATATTCGTGCTAACGGCACGACATGATGATGATGATGATGATTTGTTATATAGGGATTCATCATTGAAATTAAGTGACTTCACTCACTGTGGACCCCTATGCTTTTTTTCATTTTGCCCAAAATTTATTCAGTCCTTGGCGTCTAAATGGATCACTTTGGGAAGCCTGTTTTTATGAATAATGAGCTTTTTGTCTTAGCAATCTGTTTCATTGTTCATCTCTTCTAAAATTCGTTTCGAGTTTTGAGTTCAATGCATATAGAAACTGTTAAAAGAATTGAATTTTAAGCTAATTCCATTGACTTTCTGCAAAATAATATTTTCGGGTTTTAACTGAAGGTCACCGATAATGGTTGCTACATTAAAAATATCTGAAGATACATCAATTGAAACGTTGTATTTATCACAACCAGGATAGTAACATTAGTCTGATTATATATAAGATGGATGATTAAGCACTTGGCTTACACATCAAGCATTGACGATTGCGTCAATAAATCAATACAAGGACTCGAGAAATACTCTAAAAAGAGCCAAAAAAAGACAATCTGCCGCATCCAGTAAGAGTAAAAGAACAAATAGAAAAACAATAAAAACTAGAAAACTGAAATGAGAAGAAAAACAATTTTATGAATACTTCAAGCCACAAACGAGTGAGATTATACAAGAGAAGACCTCGAAATGGTTAAAAAAAAGGGAAATCTCAAGAGAGAAACTGAATATCTTTTAATAGCAACTCTATATAATGCCATAAGGACCGATTATACTAAAGCAAAAATTGAAAAGAAACAGAATAGCAAATGCAAGTTATGTTAAGACAGAAATGTAACGGTTAAGTATATAATAAGGGTATGGAATGTTTATCGACAGGGAATTATGCAAGAGATTAAAATTAATCATACTACCAAATGGTATATGCACAAGCTAGAATCTGCTCCAGAAAATGTTATGCGTCACATTTTCCTAAGATACAAACGGATCGCCCAATTATAACCAGAAGACCAGACTAGATTTTAGTCAACAAGAGGAAAAGAACTTGCTATTTAGTGGAATTTGCCACAAAGAGAAATAAAAGAATGAGAAAAGAATGACAAATACCAGGACCTTGCTAGAGAGCTGAAAAAGCTGCAGAGTATCAATAAGACAGTGATAGAAATTATTGTCATGTTTGGAAAGGTCTCTAAAGGTTTAGAAAAGAAACTGGTGGAGCTGGAGATTTGAGGAAGAATCGATATCTTACATATCATGGCATTATAATAGCAATGCATTTTGGATCAGCAATAATACTCAGAAGAGTCCTGCAGACCCAGAGAGATTTGCTTTTAATAAAAAACCACCAGTTAAAATATTTGGCTAAAATTCGCGAGGTGTAAAATAATAATAATTCCGGTCAGAAATGAAATTCAAATATTGAAAAAAAAAATCGCCTATTGTGGTATTTTCCACAAGTAAGGAATTTTTTTCCTTTTTCACTTGAATCGTCGAGAAATATTTGATTTAAACATGTCCCTCTGGTACGCATTTTTTAAAAAAGGAATTATAATAACAAACTTGCAAAATTATCATTGGTCAAGGCAAATATTAGAATAACACTGTGAAATTGACTCAATCCATATAAAGCAGTTGAAATTGGAGAAAGAAATAATTTTTCGTCGACTTAACTTTAGATTTAATGTTTTACATAGTTTTCTTTTGAAGTATGGAGTGGCACAAAGTGCTAAATCAAACAGGCATATCAAATATACCAGCATTTATATATATATATATATATATATATATATATATATATATATATCTTCTGCATACTGATAAACAATGAAATTGCAATACTCTGAATATGCGTTTCAACTTACTCATGATTATACATGCAGGTAATATGGCTGGATTACAGCAAGTAAACATATATACAGGATATGAATACACAAGTTCCAAACTAATGGGTGTATTAACAGTATTCATACATAATATATATGTGTGTGTATGTATGTGTGTGCATATATATATATATATATAGTTATTTATTAAGTTTCATTTGATGTGGCAGAGGGACAGAGGTCTGTCCAGTCGATTTTAGTTTTAGGATACGCTAACTGAATATCTGCATAAAAGTAAGACCCTACCAAAGCCCAAATAGTGTCCTAGATAAAACACTAAACCATCTGAGGGGTAAGCTCCAGTCCTGAAGCTTTTAGGAATTGCCATATTTCCCTAGTCGACTCTGACTTGGATTAATATTATCCGTTAGGGTCGGATTTATGGGTCAAATGGAACTGATTAAACCATTTATGGTACTTGAAACCATTTAACTGTAAGCAAACAATGAGCTCTGGCTCGTCTGAAAATGATGTTACCTACAAAGCATTCTCACAATCTATCTATATATATATATTTATATATAAAGCGGAAATAATCTAAAAGGGTTGATATGCCACCAAACCAAACCAACTAAGCATAGAGGTATAAGGCGCCTAGTGTATTAACCTTGCAAACCCTTGCACCTTGTAGAGTGCCAAGTATATATATATATATATATTAAGAGGCTTGAAGATACATCAAAGCCGGATGAAATGTCTGGAGGGGGGTAACCGGGAGCAACGTGCAGGTGCAAGCCCTGGTAAAACGGAGGAGGTGCAGGGACACGAGTCATACCACAGCGCCCAGTCCCTCCAAGCTTCAGTTCCTCTCACTCTGGGCAAGGAGTTCCGTAAGAAGATTAAATGGCCCCCAGCAAACAACAAGGGAGCCTGGCAAGACTTCGACAATGACATTTGTGAGATAATCCAGTCAGCTACGAAGGCAGACGTGGAGAGGCGACTAAGTTTCATGACGACAATAATAACTAGCTTGGCGTCAGAGAGATTTGGTTGCGTCGAGCCCCGGCAGCCAAGGATGCCCTACACTGCCAACCGTAGGGGGAATAAAATGAAAGACCCAAGGAGAGAAATAAGATCCCTTAAGAAGCTCTATAAAAGGGCAAGTATAGAAGAGCGCCAACCCCTCGCGGAGCTCCAAGGAACACTCAGAGGGGAATTAAAAATTTTACAGCGAGCGGAGTGGCACAGGAGAAGGAGGAAAGAAAGATCAAGGAAGAGGGCAAATTTCCTGTCTAATCCCTTCGGCTTTGCAAGAACATTGCTAGGAGAGAGGCGAAATGGGAATTTGGAGGCATCGGAGGAAGAAATTAGCAACTATCTTCGAGATACAATGAGTGACCCTGCAAAAGAGCAAGAAATGGGTATTAACAACCGCTTAATTCATCAGAAGCCACCAGTGGTCCAATATGACACCCGCTTGCCAACCTGGAAGGAAATGCAAGAAGTTGTAAGAGCCACAAGATCTGCCTCAGCACCAGGACCAAGTGGGGTACCTTACATTGTGTACAAGCGGTGTAAAGGGATTCTACAAATTATGTGGAAGATATTGAGAGTCATTTGGAGGAGAGGCAAGATCGTGGAGCTATGGAGATTCGCTGAGGGGGTATGGATCCCGAAAGAGGAAGGTTCGAAGTCATTGGACCAATTCCGAATAATTTCCTTATTAAACACTGAAAGTAAGATCTTTTTCGGTTTATTGTCAAGGCACTTGTCAGATTTCATTCTAGGTAATGGCTACATTGATACATCAGTCCAGAAGGGCGGGGTAGCCGGTATGCCAGGGTGCCTTGAACATACAGGAGTCCTGACACAGCTCGTGAGAGAGGCAAAGGAAAGCAAAGGGGACTTGACTGTATTATGGTTGGATCTCGCTAACGCATACGGGTCCATGCCACACAAACTGGTGGAAGAAGCCCTAAAGAGACATCACGTACCGCCATCAGTATGCGATCTCATTGCAGATTATTATAAGAATTTCCGGCTAAGAGCATGTTCAAGTACAGTAACATCAGAGTGGCAGACCCTGGAAAAAGGTATCATTACAGGGTGTACTATGTCTGCCGTCCTATTCTCATTGACTATGAACATGCTTGTAAAGGCGGCAGAGGTGGAATGCCGAGGCCCTTTGTCTAGATCAGGAGTCCGCCAATCACCAATAAGGGCTTACATGGATGATTTAACCGTGACGACGACATCTGTCATGGGAGGTAGATTGCTTTTAAAGGGTCTCGAGAGAAATATGACCTGGGCTTGAAATACATTCTAGCCAGCAAAATCCAGGTCACTAGTATTGAAAAAAGGCAAAGCCATGGAGAAAGTCCAATTTACAGTCGCAGGAGAAACAATACCTACTCTGAGCGAAAAGCCTATTAAGAGCTTGGGCAAGACTTTCAACAGTAGTCTGAAGGATACAGCCGCAAAACAGAAAACTATAAAAGACCTTGAGGAATGACTGACGAAAATCGACAAATCTGGATTGCCTGGTCGATTTAAGGCATGATTATTGCAGCATGCAGTTTTGCCCCGGATATTGTGTCCATTGCTCGTCTATGATATTCCGATTACCACCGTGGAATCGTTAGAAAGAGCAATTAGTAATCGGTTGAGAAGGTGGCTGGGCTTGCCGAGATGCTTAAGTGGTGCGGCTCTCTACGGGAACAGCAACGCATTGCGCCTCCCCTGCAGCAGTCTCGTGGAAGAATTCAAAATCACGAAGACAAGAGACTGCTGCAGTATACAGAGTCTGAAGATCCAAAGGTGGCGACAGCAGGAATTCAGATAAGATCTAGCAGGAAGTTGAGTGCGAAGAGAGAGTTGCAAGTGGCGGAGGAGAGGCTTAGGCATAAAGCTATCTTAGGGTCGATAGCTAAAGGCAGAGCGGGATTGGGGTCTTTCCCCTCGACGCATACCAACAGTGCCAAAGGCAAAGAAATACGCCAACTCATCCAAGAAGAAGTCCTTGAGGGCGTAGAAGAAGTGCGTTACGGTAAAATTGTCGGTCTGAGTCAGCAAGGAGCTTGGACAAGGTGGGAGGATGTGGAGAAAAAAAGGGTTACATGGTCAGATTGTTGGCGGCCGGATTTTGGCGAGATTCGATTTCTCATTAAATCAGTGTATGATGTGTTACCGAGCCCAACGAACCTGCATATATGAGGGAAGAGAGAGACCCCCAATTGTCAACTACGTGCTAAGAAAGGATCTTTACAACATATCCTTAGTAGTTGCCCAAAAGCTTTGGGTGATGGACGGTACCGTTGGCGTCACGATCAAGCACTCAAGGTAATTGCGAATGAGGTGACTAAAGCTATGAGGGCTAGTAATCATCAACCAGGAAAGAAATTGAAGCAGATCAACTTCGTAAAAGCAGGAGAGAAGATACAGAGAAAGAGGAGAGAGAAACGAACCTGTTATCTTCTGCGGACGATTGGCAGTTAATAGTGGATCTGGAAACTCAGCTGAAGTTCCCCAGACATAGCTGTAACATCGCTGAGACCGGACCTGATATTGCACTCTGATAACACAAAGCAGTGCATTATTTGGGAACTGACTGTGTCATGGGAGGAATATATTACTCTCACTAATGAAAGGAAGAGGTCCAAATACCAAGAACTGGTCGAACAATGTCAACAAAAGTCATGGAAGATACATTATGACCCTGTAGAAGTTGGTTGTAGGGGCTTTGCTGGACAGTCTTTGGGCAGAGCCCTAGGAAAAAAATGGTATAGTCGGGACAACTAGAGTGAGAGCGCTGAAGGACATTACCAACACAGTTCTGAAGGCGTCAAAATGGATTTGGCTTAAGAGATCAGAGCCATGGAAGAAATAAAGAGGACGATGGAGGAGCCTAAGAATGAAGACTAGGAGACATATTACACATTGTAAGAGTATATTGAGTTAATATTAAGTTAGGGTAGTCGGAATGTCAGGGGGAGGGGTTGAGAACCATTGGCATTTGCGAGGGGGGGGGCGGATGGATATTTAATCATCCGTTTTTTTGTTTTTTTGTCCTCGTATACTGGTTACAGACCGCTACTAATTTAAGGTTTTAATAAGTTTATTTGCCAGCGCCCACTAGTAGTTTTAGTTAATTGATTGAAACCTAATTGCAAATAGTTCATCGGACAAAGGGGGAGGGACTGGCGATAGATTCGTAATAGTAATAAGTTAGAATGTAAGGTGTTGAATAGAGTAGCGTTTTTTTTGGGTTTTTTTTTTGAGAAATATGCATTAGATTGGTAATATGAGCATAGATTATTGATAAACGGGGAGGGAGATCTAGGCAAATAAGTATGAGTTAATCTGTAGCAAATGATTTCGTGAGCCAAATAAATAGGAGTTTTTCCTTTTCTTTTTTTTTGGCTTCGAATAAGGGTATAAGGTAAGAGTTAAAGAGTGACTGAATAGTTTGAGTAGGGGCTTATTTCATGTTAGTTTGGAAGTATTAGTATAGGATAGATTTGGGGGTGGGATGTGTGTAAGTCTTGTTAAGAGTAAATCATGGACATGGACGAGTATTAAGAATACCATCTTACCTCGGTACCGAATCCGGAAGTAGTCAGCCGAGGTATTTGTTGCACGCCCAACTTACGGGCAAGTGTGGCACAAGGCCTTTTTTTCGGTGGGTCCGGTCGCAAGGCCGTCGCCCACACGCGCCCGGCATTTCCCCAAAATGCCTACGGCCCCGTCGGCATTTCCCTTATTAGGGGCGCCTCAGGCGCCGGGCGATGAACCCAACCTTCCCGAAGGGAGTAAAAGCCTGGGGGGAAGGCCCCCTGAGGCCGAAGGAATTCCCCAGGCACCGAGACACACTCGGCCAGATCTGTGCCTCGACAACACGGCCGGCCAAAGCGCTACCCAGCACCTGGAGAGGTCCAGTCCAAAATCAATCTGTCGCGAAAATAATTTGGACCGGGGCTGAAGTAGTCAGCCGAGGTATTTGTTGACCGCCCCACCCAACGGGCAAGTGTGGCACAAGGTCTTTTTTATGGTGGGTCCGGGCGCAGGGCCGTAGCCCACACGCGCCCGGAGTTCCCAAAAATGCCTACGGCCCCGTCGGCACTCCCCTTATTAGGGGCGCCTCAAGCGCCGGGCGATGAACCCAACCTCCCCGAAGGGAGTAAAAGCCTGGGGGGAAGGCCCCCTGAGGCCGAAGGAATTCCCCAGGCACCGAGACACACTCAGCCAGATCCGTGCCTCGACAACACGGCCGGCCAAAGCGCTACCCAGCACCTGGAGAGGTCCAGTCCAAAATCAATCTGTCGCCAGAATGATTTGGACCGCAGCTGAAGTAGTCAGCCGAAACCGGATGAGGTAAAGATGGTATTATATATAGTAGAGGAGTGTGGAATACCCTGTTTTTCATTGGCTGTTACTGAAGGACAGATGTCTATAAGAACGGCCGAAGTCCGGCCTTATTAATTTTTTTTTTTGCTTTGGTAGAGGCACGAGCGTAGCACGTCGCGATCAAGGAGGCGGCTTGGCTCTTCCAGAGTCATACCAGGGTTTTCGCGGAGCCGATATGATTAAAAAATAACCCGAAATCGGTGATGAAGACAGCGCATCACTGTAGACCTCCTTGATGCATCTAGGATGTATGATTAAAATATATATATATATATATATATATAAATGAAACTAATGAACACACATATTGAGTCTCCATCAAATTGAACTATATATATATATATATATATCTTCCTTGTTGAACTTAAAGATATAAAACAATCCTTTATCACTACCGAAACTGTGTTATCATCCTGGTTAGCGGCTGATGAGGATAGGGTATCGCACGTGCTTTCACACGTTGTATGATGAATATATATATATATATCTTCCTTAATGAACTTAAAGATATAAATCAATAATGGGTTTCCCGACTACATTGTTGATAGAGAAATTAAACATTTCATTGATAAAACTAAACAACATAACATAGACAATACCCTAAACCATAAACAATCAATAAACCTTTTCTACAAAAAAATTTCATAGTAATTATAAGATAAATGGGCATATACTAAAAATAACCTTATCCAAAAAAATGTTGTCCCTACTGATTTACCAAAAAAAAAATAAGACTTATCATTTACTACAATAAATTTAAAACCTCCAACCTAATTATTTCCAATAACTCTTCCTCCTTCACTGATCTTCTTAATAGGACAAACGCTCTATACAAGTTCAAATGTCTCTTGGGAGACACAGTCTCCCAAGAAAATAATTCGTATGTTGGTCTTACCACAACAACTCTTTCAGGACGACTTACGATGCACCTTAATGATTCTAGCTCCATATCCTTACATCTTAAAACCCATTCTATTTCCAAATCCAAATTTCGAAAAATTCTAGTTGAAAACACCACAATTATAACACACGAAATTAATAAGGTGTGCCTACAAATCCTAGAAGCCCTACATATAACCCCCCCCTAAAATCAATTGAATTAATTTTGAAAATAGTGACAATGTTTTCGAATAGCTTTAGTTTTTTTTAAGTATTCCATATTTCTTGATAATATTCTATTTCCGTTGAGAGCATTCTGCAATTTAAATTCATCAGCATCTCAGTTTTATCCAACTCGGCGTTTACGTAATTTTGTTATGTTATAAAAACCTAAAAACTTTCAAAAACTTAAAAAAAAAACACACTCTTTATACATGCAAACAACTCCTGATGATGGCCTATGAAAGATTCGAAAGCACTCGGAATAGTTTAGGTAAATTCATCAACCAATTCCAACCCGAAACCAAGACACTTATCAGAAAAGTTGAAAGGATCCTAATAAAATTATATAGACAAAATGTACCTTTATTATTTAATCAAACATGCTTTAATATATACATATACATATACGTGGTGCATTTAATGAGTTTCCAGACATTTTTGTGCAGGCATTTAGAATTGTCTTGAAAATTCAGTACGTTATTGCTATACATCTTATGAGATGACTGAACAATTTTTATGATTTCAGGTTCAAATCAACAGCTACAGCAGCAATTGGAATACACCCTACTAAAACCTGATTGTCACAGCTGGTGAATTTCAAAAATGCAATCTGGACGTGAGGACACTTTTGAAGAACGATATGCAATAAAATTCTGTTTGAAACTAGCAAAAAATGCCACAGAAACGTATGGAATGCTTCAGACTGCTTTTGGAGCATCTTGCATAAATCGAGTATCAATTTTTGAGTGTTGTAAGAGATTCAAGGAAGGCAGGGAGTCTGTGAGGGATGGTGAGAGGTGTGGGAGAAGTAAGGAAGTTAATAGACCAGAGTTGATTTGCCAAAGGGTTAGGGTTAGGGTTAGTTGAGTTCAGGAAGAGATTCCGTCGGAAGAGGCCAGCACTCTTCAAATCGGCTCAGTGGCATTTCTACCAGGACAATGCACCAGTCCATAACTCCATCCTTGTCACACACTATTTGACCAAGATAGTCATCAAGACAGTTCCTCACCGTCCCTATAGTCGAGACCTTGGTCCCTGTGACTTGTGGTTATTCCCTAGGCTCAGAGGCTGTCGTTTTGAGACAATTAAGGAGATGAAAGAGGCTGTGACGAAGGTCATTGACACGTTCACAGAAGAGGACTTCCATGGGACCTTCCAGAAGTTGTTGGAACGGTACAACAAATGCATTGCAACCGGAGGAGATTACTTCAAAGGGGACTAGAGTTTCATGTGTGTACTATCAATAGAAGTTCCTATACGAAAAAAGTCTGGAAACTTAATTGATGATCATTGTATAATTATATATACATACATATACGTATATATATATATATATATATATATATATATATATATATATATATATATATTTGTCTTCATATATACGAACACAAATATATATATATATATATGTGTGTGTGTGTGTTAGAGAGAGAGAGAGAGAGAATTGATAACAAGGTAATCCATGCAGAAGGAGAGATTTATTGTGAATCAAAGTTGATACTATTGCGTTTCGGTTCAAGTGGGATGATATTAGTGATGTTAAATCAACGATGGATATTTTAAAAATTCATACAAAAACTAGAGAAAATCAATATATTAGTAGAGAATTGGGCGTTTAATCAGCAAATCAGCGTTTGTATTTAAAATTACGACATATTATTTGTTGGGAATATAAAATACACTTTATATGTTCCACTTGTTCAATGAGAAAAAATTCGAATCAAAAGGAGGAAGAAAAAGGAAAAGAGGAAGAAAAAGAAAGAGAAAGAAAGGAAGAAGGAAGGAAGAGTGAAAAGGAAAACGGAAGAAATAAGAGGTAAGAAGACAGAAGATAGCAGGAAGAAGGGAGAGAGTTCTCATATAACAATTTCCCTATTTATTTTTTAACTCCCCGTATTATCACATGGATATCCCAATAGATTTTCCCCTTATCTTTTCAATTCTTTTTTTTCCTTTCTCCCTCTCTCCTGTAAATATTATATCACTTTACTTTATCCTTCTTTCGTTTGATATTTCATTCTCCCTTTTTTCCACATCTACTGTCTATCCACCTTTTAACTTTTTCCCTTTTTTTCTGTCTCTTAAATTACTTTTTTCCTCTACTATTCATATTTGTTCCCCTTCTTTTATCCTCTCATCCTCTTTTTATTTCCACTCGTCTTTCTTCTTGAAGTTTAAAATCATTGCAAGAGGTAAAGAATTGATAAATTTGCAAAAAGAACTGATTGTTAAGTTCTGGAAAGAAGGTAAAAGTCACAAGAAAATCTCAGAAATCCTAAATATTCTATTCACTGCCATTAGTTCATAAATTGCAAGGTATAAAAAAGGTAAAACTGTTGAAAACCATAGAAGAACAGGTGTTACACGGAAGATTTCTTCAAGATCTTTGAGGAAATTAATGCGTCAAATTGAACAAAATCCCAGGGTTACTCGTCCGGAATTGCAATTTATTTGCTTTCATCTGGAATATATGTCTGTAAACGGACAATGAACAATGAAATTTAGAGGAATAATCTAAAGTTTCGTTCCCCTCGGAAAACTGCTCTACGATTGAAAAGATACAGATGCCAGATTGAAATTCGTTCGGGAACATAAGGATTAGGAAACATCGTGTGGGGAAAGACTATCATGGACAGCCGAAACTAAAATTGAGTTGTGTGGATGTAATTCTAAAAATCATGTATAGAGGAAAGATGGCGATGCCTTCAAACCAAAGAACACAGTTCCAACGATGAAATTTGGAGGTGGCAGCATTATGGTTTGGGAATATTTTTCTGCAAAAGGTACTGGCAACATATCTGTAATAGATGATAGAACAAATACTGCAGTATATAAAAACATTTTGGGAGCAAATTTAATGATTTCGTTTGAAAGTCTTGAACTTTTTCCTGGTTTGATCTTCCAACAAGATAATGGTCTTAAGAATAATGCAAAATATACGAAGAAATGGTTGGTTGAAAATAAGTTAAACATCTCGAAATGGCCAAGTCACTGCTCAGATTTAAACCCAATCAAGAATCTGTGGTGTCATTTGAAAATTCATATCAAATTGAGAACTTCAACAAACACCCCGGATTTGAAGACCATATGCGACGAAGAATGAAACGAAATACCAACTAAAATTTGCAAATCTTTAATTGACGACTAAAAGATGAAGTTAATAATGGATATTCTAAAGTATTAAATGAAGATTATGTTTTCTTTTTTGTATTGTATGAATACTTTTCACCCATTAAAATTGATAAATGGA
Organism: Sepioteuthis lessoniana; assembly: GCA_963585895.1. Classification (NCBI taxonomy): domain Eukaryota; kingdom Metazoa; phylum Mollusca; class Cephalopoda; order Myopsida; family Loliginidae; genus Sepioteuthis; species Sepioteuthis lessoniana. The sequence continues at coordinate 14,616 of CAUZXS010004921.1, forward strand.
ATTTATTTTGATTAAATCAATTTTTCTTCTATTTTCTATACATATTTAATTATTATGAATCTGTGTACAATTAATTATATGAAAAATATCTTTATTCATTTGTTGTAGATAAAATAAATTAATGATTTGCTTGCGTACGATTATTTGTTTCCCTCATAATATATATCTTTATTTATGATCGCATCGGCGGGAAACTTATTGTAACCAAGTGTCGTTGACACTGTGTCTACGCTATCCCAAGTTAGATATATATACTCACCGAAATTGAATACTTTTTGATAATAAATACAACAAACAACATTATATAGTAATTTACTAAGCTTTTTTTCTTACATGTGGCACAAGGCCATATGAATGGGGCACCCAATAAGAATCGGACCCACTCGTGTAGGTTTGCTAATATAGCTTGCTAACCATTATACCACCAGAGGCACCCTTCAAACGATATTATATATATAGTGCATGGTAGTATATGTGACCCTGGGTTTTATGCTTTACGCAGTCGTCCTCCATTAACTCGCCAAATGAGCTAGTGAGAACCATAAACCTCCACAATATATATATATATATATATATATATATATATATATATATATATATATATATATATATATATCACACTTTTAAACTCGTAGCGAGATTGGTTAAGCTTAACGACCTACAAACCCACGAATCAAAATTGCGAGACAGTATCGGGGAATTTAACAGGCTAGCTATTGCTGTATTGTGTTAGTATAACATTTATTCTAAGGCCAAACCAACAAATTCGTTTAATTCGAACAATTTATTAATCAACACGTGAAACAATTAATAACAATTAATGTGTATAAAGTTGAGTTTGAAGGACTTATCGGCGTTCTGAAAAAGATATCTGGTATTTTAGAGTTGTCTTTCTGGGCGTTTTTAACGTCTGCGCCTCACGGAACGTTTGTTGGAATCTGTCTGACTGGATTTTGGATTCTTGCACTAAGTCTTCTGGGCTCATCACGTGATTAGTATATCCAATCACAGAGATCCTCTCCCTCCCTCACTCATTCCATACACAAGAATTACCATTTCACTAACCCAACAGCTGTATAGTAGATAATCTCTGGTGGAGAAAATCTCTTGTGTAGATATATGGATAGATAAAATTATAAAATAAAATGGAGGAATTTTCTCCAAATGAATCTTTTCAAATATTACCAGCGTGAATCAAATGTATTGCAATAATTTGGTTCATACTATCGTTCGCTGTTGTTGATAGTATTGTGGTAGTTGGTGTGCTGACACATTATTTAATGTTTCACTCCGTGTGTATTTTGAAAACCGCACAGATGAATGTATAACGTAGACTAATTCGGGAAATTGTGCTTTACGAGTTCAAACCGGGCCATAACGCCCCAAAGCAATCACAAAAAAACTTTTGTGTGAAAGGTAAACGAACAGTTGATCACAGTACAGGAAACAGGTGGTTCAAAAAACTTCACCCGGGTTGCGAGAACCTAGTCGATCTTACCAAGTCAGTTAGACCCGTGAGTAGTACTTGGAGAGTATCAGGCTGGTTCGGTATCTCACAGTCAAGCGTATTGGTCACCTTCCTGACCACAGCAAAATTATCTGCAGCTACCGAATTGTGCCTCATATATCATCAAAATATTGCAAACGTTTTAACTCATCCAAGTATTAAGACAAAATTATTTTACAAATGTCATTAAATGGTAATAAAATCAAAATCTAGAAATTTGGCAAGATAGAAACGCCTAGTAACAATCGATTCAAATGACCCTTTTTTCTTAATATCTATGAATAGTTGTTAGTTTTTAACTAAAACATTTCAGTGACAATAAGGCTGACGTTTTATGTTTCGACAATCTTGGAATAATTCAAATTACTGTCAGATTTTACAGGAGCAGACAATCGGAAAATGGAAAAAGTTGGAATTACACAAGCGAACAGAGAAGACGGAGAGAAAAAAAACCCAGCACCCCCCCCCAAAAAAAAAACCCCAAAGACTATCGTCTTACATTAAACTATTTAAAATTAATGAGTGTGATTCATTTTCTTTTTTTTAGGGGCAAATAAAAACATGTATATGTGTGAATTATTATTCAAAACCATCATTAACATAATTTTTGGGTGGATTATCAAGTATATATTTACGTATATATTTACGGAGAGAACTCGACCCAAAATCAGTGTTTGGTACAACTCGTTTGAATTCACATGTTACATTACTTGGAAAAGTCTGATCTACCAGGCTGATCTACCAGTTACCCATAATGGAGTGGAGGGGAGAAGAGAGGGCTTCATGTCTTTAACAAAGGCATTTCGAAAAAGTGTAACACAAACAATCCCGTCCAGGATTCGAACTTAGCTCGCCGAGTTAATTTTCGACGACGATAAACATTAGAAGAATTTTTTATTTTTGTCATGGTGAACACACCTAGAATTTCTGGTTTGTCTTTTGCATTGTACATTTCGGCAAATGAGTATTGTGCTAAATATTTTTCAGGCAGGAAAATGGTATTGGTAGCTACGGTAAACTTGGGTAGGGTGGGGTGGGGGTGGTCCAAAAAAGCCTTCTTGGGAATAATATTCTTCCCAAAAGTTCTAAACCTTCTTTAATGGAAAGAACCATATTAACAATATCAAATATAATACTAATATATATATATATATATATATATATATATATATATATATATATATATATATATATATATATATATATATATATATATTGAAATTAACCTCATTGAAATAACTATTCATTACTGATATTTTGGAAATTCCGTGCAAATTCTATTCTCATTCAGTGTATTAAGATTTCATCTGGTCAGTAACGTAAATGAAATTTTACATAACCAAATTAACGCTTCCTGGTTGGAATGTTTTGAATATAATATGATAATAGGGAGAGGCTCCGTACTGATCTCGCATTCTCACTATATGACGATTGTAAGATACTGCTGGGGTTCTCTGGGATAGTAATAATGATGCTTTGTCGCTGAGATCTTTCCTGACCCCAGAGTCATCATCTAATGAAGGTTTTTTTTAAATGTATTTCTTATATATATATATATATATATGTATTTCTTATATATATATATATATATATATATATATATATATATATATATATATATGTATATATATATATATATACGAGGATCATTAAATAAGTTTCCAGACTTTTTTCGTATGGGCACTTTTATTAATAGTACACACATGAAACTCAAGTCCCCTTCGAAGTAATCTCCTCCGGCTGCAATGCACTTGGTGTACTGTTCCAATAACTTCTGGAAGGCCGCATGGAAGTTCTCTTGTGTGAGCATCTCATTGACCTCTTTCATCTCCTCAGTTGTCTCATAACGACAGCCTCTGAGCTTAGGGAATAAGCAAAAATCACTGGGAGCAAGGGCTGGACTATTGGGAGGGTGAGGAGCTGTATTGATGCTCATCTTTGTCAAATAGTGTATGACAAGGATGGAGTTGTGGACTGGTGCATTGTCCTGGTGGAAATGCCTCTGACCCGATTTGAAGAGTGCTGGCCTCTTCCGACGGAATCTCTTCCTGAACTCCCTTAAAACCTCAATATACTAACCCTAATCCTAAGCCTAACCCTTTGGCCGATCAACTCTGGTGTATTGACTTCCTTACTTAATTATAAAGATTCGTCAGTCATCTCATAATATCTATAGCAATAACATAGTGAATTTTCAAGTCTCTACGACAATTATAAATGCCTGCGCAAAAAAGTCTGGAAACTTATTGAATGCACCACACACACACACATATATATATATATATATATATATATATATATATATATATATATATATATATATATATCATATCATATCATATCATATCATATCATATATGTATTGATATGGCATTATCTATAATACTTGGCATGATTTTATTTATATATCTTAAGGATTTTCGTCTTATAAATAATATAGATATTATGATAATGTTTATGATACAAATGTAATCTTGAGAATATATAAATTTCCGTTGTATTTCTTAATACTTTTGGATAATGTCTTAATAGTGACTGATATAATTTTTATTTCTACTTTTAATATGATCATTATATTGAATAGTATTAAGATGACAATTTTCTTATTTTTTGTTAAAATAGTATTAATATACGATATAATATTTTATAATATAATTTTATATTCGTTAAGAAGTTATTAATTCCATGTAAATTGTTTATTGTAGATAATTTTCTCTCCCCAAATCAATTTATTCCTTTATTCTATATTTTTCACTTATCTCCTTCATTTGGCTTTAAATGTTTGTTTGCCATTACATAAAAAACGAAGTAGAAAGGAAAGAGAGTTCAAAAATTGACACATCTTAATACAGAAATTGAATGTCATTTATCAACCAGATAGGGAAAAAATGGTCTATTCTTTATTAAATTATAAAAAAAAAATACAAAAGCAAATGAAATTTGGGTTAGGGAGATAGGGCGGCCGTAATTTAGTGTTTTTTTAATTTTTTAATCTTCATTAGAAATTTCTCATTATTTCTTTGTCTATATATGCAGATCTAATATTTTTTAAATTATAGGTCTGCTGAAATAATTACTATTACGAAAAGTATAAGCAATTTTTAAAGGTTTTTTCTTATATATATGTATATATATATATATATATATATATATATATATATATATATATATATATATATATATATATATATATATATATATATATCCTGTTAAGCCTACTTTTCTTGTCATCTAAGTGTGGTTCAATTATTTATGAAGCTTGTTTGAATTTTCCTTTTTACTCTATTGCTAGTTATGTTCAGGTAAAAATGTTTTTATTATTTTTAATTTTTCTTTAAAATTCAATGAAGTTTTTATTCTTAATATCTAAAATGCTTTCTATACATCGTGTTGATAAGTTTTGAATATTTGTCATTTTCCATAGTGTTTTATCATGTTAGGAGATTAATTTTTAAAAAAATCATTGCTTGTCCATTGTTGTATTATCTGGTCATAAACGTCGCATCTGGTGTATATAGTTAATAGTTGTACCAGTTTCTTTAGTAATCAGATACATCTAGTATACTGGTTTTCAGGCCGAAGGCCATTTTATTTATTGCATAAGTTTGTTCGGAAAATATTCTCTGATTTTAGGGTTTAAATTCTGTTCTAACATATTATTTTAACTGTAAATATTTTTAAAAAGATATCCATTTCTAACGATTAAAGTGTCCTCTTTGTTAATTTCTATCACTTTTTACAGAATTTAATTTTTAATATATCCCGAATCATGAACTTCATGAGAAATGAGGCGTATAATTTTCAAGTTTGGTCATAATTATATTTCATGACAATGCTCGGCCACATATTACCAGGATGACAATGCTCGGTCACATGTTATCAGGATGACAATGCTCAGCCCCATATTACCAGTATGACAATGCCCGACCACATATTACCAGGATGACAATGCTCGGTCACATATTACCAGGATGACAATGCTCGGCCACATATTATCAGGATGACAATGCTCAGCCCCATATTACCAGTATGACAATGCTCGGCCACATATTACAAGGATGACACTATAGAAGCTCATTGACTTAGGATATGAGACTTTGACTTATCCACCCCTTTCTCTAAATCTTTCACCTACCGACGACCATTTTTTCAAGCATCTGGATCCTTTTTTTATACCAAAAATCATTCAGTTCAAAATGAGTAGAAATTGCATTTAAAGATTTCTTGGCATGAAAACTTTTAGAGTTTTACACAGAAGTCATAAATAACCTTCTTAATCGACCGTAGAAATGAACTGAGGTTCAGAGATTCTCTGATTGATTAAATGTCAATTTAAATTCATTAATCCAGGGATTAAATTTTAATCGAAAATTGGACATTATTTTCCGGACGCTCAAATAACTAAAAAAAATTATAATTATGGTTTCAAAGTATTGTGGTTTTTGTTAGGTTGCTGTGTTTGTATTATCGATCGGTAGTTTTCTTAAGTAGTTTTGAATAAGGTAGCCTTGGGTATTTTATATACAGACGTGATTTTTTTTTTCATTGTCGAAAAGACGGCGAGTTGTACAACTAATATATATATTAATACTTTATTATTATTTTATTCTTGACGAAATTTTCGCACCAGCTATGATTGGGGGTGTTCATTAAAGTCTGAGTGACAGCAAGTCTCATTAGGTCTCCAGGAAAAGGAGTCCCCGTAACATAGTGGTTAATGTGCTAGACTGCGACATCATAGTAAGTAAGTTCGAACTTCGATCGCGCTATTACTATTTGCAACTAATATCCTTGCAAAAGGTATAGACCCCCTTATCCCCCCAACTACAGGTTGAATAGCACCACTGCTGTTCTTCTAAGCAGATGCCTTTGGTATTGAATAAACCACGAAAGTTGATAAACCTTATAATTATAAAAGGAAAAAATAAATAAAAAAAACTAAAGTCTCCGGGATTTTTCTATTTCTATAAACTTTTATATGACTATATCGCTAATAGTGCAAATGTTTCATTAGCAAGTAGGTCTTCAACGATCAGGCTTGGAATTCAAAATTTTCATTTTGCTATTTTATATAATGACTGTTGATTTGGATTTGGGGTTCGTTTTTGGTGACCCCGTGTGCTTTGATAATCTGTCACGTTGTGATTAGTAAACAGGGGGGGGGGAGTGCGTCAATGTAGGCCGGTCGAGCAGGTGTGTAACCGGAAGGAGACCACGTGATATGAGAACCACGCGGGCAGATTTAGACCGGCAGTCCAGTCAGAATCGAGAGTCGAGACAGGGATACGCAACCGATCAGAGGGGTTAGTGTCGTGTCTGACGATACGGCTTGCAAGGGGGTGCAAGCGTTGGCGCCCCCTGGCCCCAGGAAGAAAATATGGGACAAGAAGATGTCCCCTCTCTGAGTATATGTCTCTCTATCTATCTCTCAAACTTACAACAAACTGTGTGCCCCCTTTCGTGGATAAAATGAGAGAGATATTTTTATATAGAAGTGTGTTTCGTTTCGTTAATTGAATTTCGTAAATCATGTTTGATTATCTCATTGATGAATCCATAAAAGACTATACAACAACTAGACTGGCTTTTAACCAAGGTTAGAGAAGCATAGTCTATCCTACTATTTTACCCGAATCTGAAGGGTGGAAAAGAGAGGCATTTTTTGTCTTTTCTAAGTGCATTATTTTAAAAAATTTCTCTAATTTCCTACAAGCGTCTTTTATTTTCTATTTCTTTTCTTCTGGCTTCCTTCCCTTCTTCCTTCCTTTCTTCCTTCCTTCATTCCTTGCACGCACTCTAAAATCACATCACCGTGTCATTTCATGTCAATAGTTCAATGTAATAGGTTAAAGAATGTTATCATTTTTCCTACTTTTACTAATTACATTCTTACGTATATTCCACCACATGTTTGTACATGTATATATGCTTATATATACGTGTGTGTGTGTGTGTGTGTGTGTGTGTGTGTGTGCGTGTGTGTGTGTGTGTGTGTATGCGTAACACCCACATATACACACACTCACGCACAAAGACACGCATAGACACACGCACACATATATCTTTATGTGTGTTAGTACATGTACGTTTTACGCACACTGACTTACAGAGAGACACACACACATATATATGTAAGTATCTACACACACACACACACACACACACACACACACACACACACACACACACACACATATATATATATAGGTCTTTGTGTGTGAGTGTATGCACATGTGCGTCTTACACACAGATACACATTATCACATGTCTTTATATGTTAAGATAACGGATACGCAAAGTAGTGTATCTAAGGAATTACTTACCAAGTCAACGGGATATATCCTGGTGTCAAGTTTTTATTCCCTAAACTCGTTTGTACTCAAAATTAAATACTTATACTAGTTCGTTCCCGGCTTGTTTGTCTGTATATAAGTATATAATTATAAATGCATGTACATGTAAATCTCAGAGGTTTTCATTAATGAATTCCAAAGAAAACCAAAAAATTTCATAACGAGATTTTGAACTTTTTATGTTTATTGTCGGGCGAAAACATTTCCTGAGTGTGTAATTAGGAGAAAATATATTGAAATCTGTCAATCTATCTCCTTCTCCACGTACTGTTTGACACAAGATCATGTAATGTTGGCTGGAGGGAGAGTGAGTCAATCTAATCTTCCAAGTGCAGAGACCCTACCAGTCAAACTTTGAAAAAGTCTTTGTGAATTTAGGGTTAACACTCACCATAGGCACAGGTTGAAATTCGCTACCATCTTAGCCACCACGCTTCTCAGATAAGCTTTATATATAAACTGTTTATGTTGTAGCAAATGTTGAAATGGATGTATGTATTTACTCAACTCGTTCGCCACGGGCAGGACTTAACATAAGATCAATTTTTAAGCGAAGTAAAGTTGGTTTGAACTCAGAGTTTTCCTTCTCTTAGACTGGTTGCCTAACCCTTGTTAAAGAATGAAGTCTGCCCTGCTATTTACCCATATCTGGGGGAAGAATAGATGAATGCCTTTCCTAAAAGCATTTGCGTGAAATGAAACACAAACAGCCTCGTCCACCATTTAAATTCAAGTCACCGATTCCATTACCGACGTTAATCCGGTAACAGGGGATGTAAACTGATAGCAATAACCTATATTAAGATTAATGCAATATATGAATTTTCTTTCCAACTGATGAGTGTATTTTCCATTTTAATATTCAAAAGTAATCCGACTTCAAACTTAATCAACTCTCAACTTGCGTAACAGCGTTAAACTTGGTGGTTTAATGGTTAGCCATATTTACCACCACCCCCCGCTCGGGCAGGATATGACACAAGGTCAATTTTTTAAGCGGAGTTTAACAGGTTTGAATTCAGAGTTTTCATTCTCCTAGACTAGTTGCCTCACCAAGGCTGAAGAACCTAGTCTGCCCATAGCTGGAGGGAGAATAATTGGATTCATACCTTTTCCAAGGCTATTAGTGCAATGTGAAATGCATTCAGTCCAGGATTTGAACTCATGTCGCCGTGTCCAATTCCTGCGACGATAACCATAACACCACGGGCAACTCCTTGGTTTAATGGTTAACAAACTCGACTAGCTTACCTACACAAGTGATTTTGAATCTCATTGCGTGACCCTTTCATATGGCTTTGTGCCTCATCTAAGAAAAAAGCTTAATAAATTACCATGTCTATTAACATGCCAATTATCAAACAATAGTACAAAGCAAGTTCACATTCATCAACTTATTATACAAATCTATTTTATTCCTCTTGATATTAATGAGATATTTATAGACGACGAAATATATTATACTGTACTATACTGTACTGTACTATACTGTACTGTACTATACTGTACTGTACTATACTGTACTGTACTGTACTATACTGTACTGTACTATACTATACTGTACTGTACTATACTGTACTGTACTATATATATATATGATTAAACAATATAGACATTTTTGATCGGGTAGAAAATACTAGGAAACCAATGAATTATAGAAGGTTTATAAACCAATTACCGCTGGATATCATAAAATCGATGCGGCAACTTGAAAAGGATAAATACAAAAATATGTTGACAAAATCATTTCTATATTGTTTAATCAAATATGTATTAACAAAGAAATGTTGCCCCCCGCCACTTATATATATATATATATTTACAAGTAGGGCTGAAGAGCTAATTAGCCGAAAAGTTGATACGAGGACAACGTATCTGCTGTTGATGACTTTTTGCCCTATGGAACCCAAGAATTGCAAGCATCCCTGCCTTGGATTAAATAAAGGATGTGTTTCGAAGTTCAGTGTAAACTCCCGAGTTCGACAAGAAGCACCTGAAGAAGGCCGGAAGACACATCGGCCGAACCGTTGTGATTTTAAAAATAAAGATGAAGACAATAGTCCCAAAATCCTGAATAAAAAAAAAGAATATTTGATACGATATAACAGTGTCCAAATAAATGATTATTTTAGACATATCAAAAAGTGTTAAAAAAAAAATTGATTACAATGGAAAATTGAAAGTGTAAACTGTAATGATTATAATCAAAGGCTTAAAAATGGACCCGATTTCCGAATTAAATAACTCTGGCTTTTAAACAACCAAACTTGATCTAATCCACTGGGGATTTGCCACATTAGATCTTTCGTGCGCTATACAGACCAGAATATTCCCAATCGTTTGCAGTTTCTTCAGGAGTATTACTATCATCTATTAGGAATCTTTTAAAATCACATCAGTGAACCACTTTACAATTGAGAGCGGAATCCATTCAATGAAGTTTATTTGGATTCTGCATTAAGTTCACTGACGAACAAAAAAAAAAAAAAAATCGAAATAAATGATATTCATCCGAGAAAATATATTACAAGAATTTAAAATTTGTTTTTAAGTTTTTGTTTTGTTTGTTTGAATAAATCATTTTACTCCTTGTGAGTTTTTCACCCTAACTTTAACTGGAGATGTTTTTTTTTCTTTTTTTCTTTTACTGAAGTCTGAATGTCAGCATGTCTCTTCAGATCTCCAGGACTCTTCTAAGTATTCTGGTTAATCTAAATAATGTTGTGGTCTGTATGGTATCGATTGTTCCTCTGATTTCCAGTTCCACCTATCTTCTTCCTAATCCTTTAGAGACCGTTCCAAGCAACTGGTATCACAGCCACTTTAATGTTTAACAACTTTTTTCAGCTCTCTAGCAAGGTCAGAGTATTTGTCTATTTTTTTCGCTTTCTTTAATTTTAACTCGATGCTCAAAATCAACTAGATAACAAGGTCTTTTTTTCTTTTTGGTTGTTTTCTTGATTATTATTATTATTATTATTATTATTATTATTATAATCATTATTATCATCATCATCATCATCATCATTATTAACTGAAGGAGCATCTATCGATCAATCTATCAATCTATGTATCTTGTTAATTTATAAATGTGTATATATAAGATAGAACATACGCACGCGTACCCACACATACCTATAAAAAAACATATTCAAAACACAAAATAACACAAAAAACTTATGAAATAGTAACATTTTAGTTCTGTCTATAGGTAGATAGAGAGGAGAAGGAGACAGAGATATACACAAGCAATGTGTGTGTGTGTGTGTGTGTGACTCTGTGGTTGAGGTTCTTGTTAACACTTTTAGAGCCGATGCCTCAGGTTCAATCCCTAGTAAAAACATAAATTTCAATCCTAATGTTCAGACAAACAAGGCTTTCCAACTAGTTAGCTTGCTTCAACATAATGTTTCTGCCCTCCTCACCCCACATGACAGTACATTCGTGTTCATGTAAAATCCGAAATACTGATCTCATATAAATCTTCGTGTCATTAAGTTTCACAACTCTTTGTCCAAATCCGACCATCTCTCTCACTCTCGTTTCTTGCACTCAATCTGTGACGTCTCTCTTCTCTCTCTCTCTCGCTCTCTCTCTCTATCTCCCCTCTCCTTCTCTCACTCTGTTTCTCTTTACTACCTCACTCTCATTCTGAATCCATCGTCTTCATCTCTCAATTCTCAACCTGATTTTAATTTTCCACTTATGGTTTTTAAAAGTAAATTTAGTCTGTACGTACAAATTATTTACTTATTAGACTTTCTGAAACTGACGGATCTTCTCGATTCCCACACAACCCCAAACACCCTTACCGTTCCAGACCGACAAAAGAATCTCAAATTCCCGCCACTGATCCGCCCAGACCATGAAACAAAATCCAAAAAAACATTGCAATGTTTCAGGGTTTTGCACTCACTTCTTTTTTTTTTTCTTTTTAATCTTTTGTTTAATTATATTCTTGTGATTATTTTTCTGAATGAGAAAATTCGCAATTCAGATCTGATGAAATTACTGTTTGTACTTAATAACACATACATAAACCAGACCTATAATTTTCTATGCGAAATACGAACACACATTCACACATACACTGATTCACGATCTGATTTTATATATAGATAATGCCAATAAAAGGTAAATAACTTTCGGGATATGTAAACCTGGAAATTACCAGGAAGGTGATCAACTTAAAGAAATGACCAGAAAGATAGAGCGGTGAGTAAATAGTAAAATATTCACTGAATACTCTATGATGATCCCTTTGAGTCAGAATAAGCTAAATTTAAGATATATCTATCTCAGTAAGATGAAATCTATTTTGCCAGAGAACCGAAAAAGCTATGTAATATTAAAGTGATGGTGATATTGATTGTAATTGTTACTTTTGAAATGATCCCCAAAGGCCTGAAAAAGAAAATGGAGGGAACTGGATATCAGAGAAAGAATCGTGATCATTCGGACCATAACACTGTTAAATCAAACTAGGATACTTAGAAAAGTCCTGAAAAAGAGTATGCGGAAACTGGAGATCAGAGGGAGAGTCGAGACCATCCAGACAACAGCGCGATTTAAAATCGGCAAGAAAACTAAAAATAGTTCTGGAGACCTGAAAAGATTTGCTGTTACACAGACTTCAGTGAAACCACCAGTTAAAACAGTTGGTTTTATATATATATATATATATATATATATATATATATATATATATATATATAAGTAAATAATAGAAATAAATCCAACAGGATGAAGAAAATAGAAAAACAAAGTTATTCAAAAGTGATGGATTTATTATAATGGAAAGTCAACCTTAAAACGTTTCGGTTTTAATAAACCTTTATCGGGAATTTGAGACGGTGATAAATATTGCTATCATCTTTCTCACTGATATCTTCTAGAAATCCTCCACATTTAAAAATTATTGCCTATGCTGATTTTTTTCTAAAAAGAACGTTGATTGAACGGTTATGTGATCTTTCTTTGTATATATATTTTCTCTTTTCTCCTGGTTTTTCATCAAAACATCCATCACAGTCCTAGCAACATTTTTCAACATCTTAAATTACTGATGAAAGTTTATCAAAACGTTTTAATGTTGACTTTACATCATAATAAATTCAACACTTTGGGATTTCTATTTTCTTCACACACACACACACGCATACACACACACACACACACACACACACACAGAGTATATATATATATATATATATATAGAGAGAGAGAGAGAGAAAGAAGCTGAAGCAGTGACAGATGAATATATATACGAGAACCATGCGATAAGTTTCTGGACTTTTTTTCGTATGGACACTTTTATTGATAGTACACTTATGTAACTCTTGTCCCCTTTGAAGTAATATCCTCCGGCTGCAATGCACTTTTTTTACCGTTCCAACAACTTCTGGAAGGCTCCATGGAATTCCTCTTGTGTGAGCGTGTCAATGACTTTCGTCACAGCCTCTTTTATCTCCCCAATTGTCTCATAATGACCGCCTCTGAGCTTAGGGAATAACCAAAAGTCACAGGGAGCAAGGTCTGGACTATTGGGAGGCTGAGGAACAGTCTTGATGCCCATCTTGGTCAAATAGTCTGTGACAAGGATGGACTTGTGGACTGGTGCATTTCCCTGGTGGAAATGCCACTGAGCCGATTTGAAGAGTGCTGGCCTCTTCCGACGGAATCTCTTCCTGAACTCCCTTAAAACCTCAACATAGTAACCATAACCCTAACCCTTTGGCCAATCAATTCTGGTCTATTGACTACCTTATTCCTCCCACACCTCTCATCATACCTCACAGATTCCCTGCCTTCCTTGAATGCCACTCAAAAACTGATGCTCGATTCATGTAAGATGGTCCAAAAGCAGTCTGAAGCATTCCATACGTTTCTGTGGCATTTTTTGCAAGTTTGAAACAGAATTTTATTGCACATCGTTCTTCTAAAGTGTCAGATTACATTTTTGAAATTAACCAGCTGTGACAATCAGGCTTTAGTAGGGTGTATTCCAATTCGTGCTGTAGCTGTTCATTTGAACCTGAAATCATAAAATTGTTCAGTCATCTCATAATATGTATAGCAATAACATGGTGAATTTTCAAGAGTCTACGACAGTTATAGATGCCTATACGAAAAAAGTCTGGAAATTATCGTATGCACGTCGTATATATATATATATATAGAGAGAGAGAGAGAGAGAGAGAGAGAAAGAAAGAGTGTGTGTGCGTGTTCCGATTGGAATGAGGCAATTATCGCCTTGTCCTTTCTCAATGTACAAGTATCTACCTATCTATGTGTCTATTTACAAATATATATATATATATATATATATATATATATATATATATATATATATATATATATATATTAAAACGAAAAGGTCTATAAATGATTTCAAATTTAGTATCTAAAATTTCTTGGCAACATGTATTTCGGATATTTCTGTCCTAGTCAGACAATCAGGCGATGTCTAAATTTTATCTGTGGGTAATTCCAGATTTTGTGTCTGTGATTGGCCCTTTTGGAGTTTATGAAGATCTTCCGAAGGTTCCAATCCTTTTAATGAGACATGGTTAAGTGAGAAATCTAAAAAAATGTTCGTTTTGCATCAAAGTTGAACTGAAGGCAAGGATGACTAAAATCATTTAGCAATTTAAACTCAGGGACTGCCGAAAAGACTTACATCTGGTGACCGTGATGATTTCTTCGGATAAATTTAATCTATAGTATTTCAGGAAATTTTCATGAAATTTTGTAAATATATTTAATAAAGTCAGATATCTGGGTTATATTAATCGCACTATATATAAATATATATTGAAAGAGAGAGAGAGAGAGAGAGAGAGAGAGAGAATACCAGGATAATGCATGTGTTTAAATTGTATTTGTGTATATATAAATAAATAAATAAATTGTTAAATAGAAACCAGGTCGATGAAAAAGTCATGGAAACACAACAAAAGCACGTCTTTTGTTTTTGTAAGAATGCTCTCGGCAACTAAATTTTCATCGCTTAGTAACACCTCTCTCCTCACAGATAGGTAAACTGCGCGTGTATGATCGTGTAAATAATCGATTACTTTTATTTTATATTAAATATCTGTACATATAATTTTGTGCATGATATATTTTTGTAAATCGGCAATATCTTATGTGGTTTTGCAATCTATCTATCTATCTATCTATCTATCTATCTATCTAAGAAATAACATACTTATCTATTATTTCCAAATGTGGGTGAGCATGAAAACATTTAGTATATTGATGTCCAAAATATTTTGGCTATTATTTTCTTTACGATATGTCATAAACTAAATATAAAGATAGACAAACACACACATATGGGTGAAATAAAGTCATGAATTCTGCACTACTACCAGCTCGAAATATATATATATATATATATATATATATATATATATATATATATATATATATATATATATATATGGAGAAACAGACAATGACAGAAAGAGAGGGAGGGAGGGAGAGAGAGAGAGAAAGAGAGGAGAGAGAGAGAGAGAAGAATCATATATGTGAACCGAATGAGATTAATAGATTGACTCATATGAACTGAATAGCATATATATATATATATATATATAGAGAGAGAGAGAGAGAGGGAGAGAGAGAGAGAGAGAAAAGGAAACTGAGAGGAACCAACTGATATAGATAGATAGATAGATTGATATAAACCGAATGATACATATATATATATATATATATATATATATATATCTTTATATATATAAAAGTAAAGTTAGCGACCATAGTCGAGGGTGACCCGAAGGCTCCCTTTTCGATAGCTACTACACCAAGGTGTAGGGGAGGGCGCTACTCCATTCCCAGGATTGCTCCACTTTACCCTTGAACCGTACCTTATAATGCTGAGTGTTAAGCAAGGTGGTATCAAGTACCATTTTTAAAGTCTTTGGTATGACTCGACCTGGGATTGAACCCAGGTCTCCCGGATCTTTATATATATATATCTTTATATATATATATAT
This sequence comes from Sepioteuthis lessoniana, assembly GCA_963585895.1. Classification (NCBI taxonomy): domain Eukaryota; kingdom Metazoa; phylum Mollusca; class Cephalopoda; order Myopsida; family Loliginidae; genus Sepioteuthis; species Sepioteuthis lessoniana. The sequence goes on from CAUZXS010004921.1 coordinate 30,479, forward strand.
ATATATATATATATATATATATATATATATATATATATATATATCATTAAGAAAAACAAAAATATTATTGCTCTGTGATGTTAGTTACATTGAACTCTTTACCAGGAAAATTTAAATGTTCATAGTTGAATGATTTTTGTCCTGACCGAATTATTCTCGACTCCGGTTTAACTGGACTGAATATATATATATATATATATATATATATATATATATATATATATATATATATATATATATATATATATATATATATATATATATATATATATATATATATATATATATATATATATATATATATATATATATATATATATATATATATATATATATATATATATATATATATATATATCTGTCTTTCTTTATCTTATATCTTGCTCCCTCTCTCTCTCTCTCTATATATATATATATATATACACATATATATATACATATGAAGCGGCTATGATAAATTGATTAATTGATAGATTGATATTGATACACATGAACCAGATGATATATATATATATATATATATATATATATATATATATATATATATATATATATATATATATATATAAAATGATGAATCAAAAGGAATAGACAAAAAGGAATATTTCTTTCATGCTGTTCACTCTTTCATTGTTCTCAAATAATTTCGACCTTAGTTCCTCATCAAAAAAAAAAAAAAAAAAAAATGAAATTGCTGGAAAAATAGTCTTTTAGAACTTTTGAAAGACGTTTTGAAAGTAGTCGAAGAAAAGAGGTGAAATATTTGTTGAATGAAAAACATTATCTTTTTCAAATTTCTTCATTTCATCGTTTATATATTTATATCTGTCGTGAAGTCACCTGTTCAATATGATTTTCATTAGGTTTGGTACGACTTTCAATTTAACAGTGGCTGATCAGCTGTTTTTTTTTCGTTTATATACGTTTGCCAGTGCTGAATTTTATTTCAACGCCGGTTGATTAAGTTTCTTGTTAAATCCAAATAACACATATGTTAGCAGACTTTATTTTCATTTGTCCTTTTTTCAATTATTGATTTTATATTTTCATATTGTTCAATTCTTTCTACCATGAGAATATTTTTTTATCCCAGTTAAAATTCAAGACTGTTTGATCGGAAGTGTTATGCTACAAATATTGAATTGCGTTGATCCATCGATTTGATTCTGCGTTTATATTTATTTAGTCTAAAATAAAATGGCCATTCTGACTTTCCCACAAATTGTTTTGCTGCGTGTGTTAAATTTTTGCTTCTGTTATTTGATTTGTAGTAATTTTAAATCTTTTATTTATGAAATTTGTAAAATGAGTTGGTTGATTTAAATAGTTTGCTGCAAATATTGTTCTTAATATTGTAAGATTGGCAAAATTTTATAATGGATTTTTTATGGATTACTTTATTATTTAGTATATTGTTGCTACCTATCAATTCGCTAAGGTTATTTGATCGACGGTTGACTAGAATGCTTGGTTCTTGAAAAATAAATTGGAAGTCGGGTTTTACTTTGAAAATGAACCTACAGTTCTTCATTATTTGAACTTGGGGAGGTATATATATATATATATATATATATATATATATATATATATATATATATATATATATATATATAGATAAATATAGAGAGAGAGAGAGAGAGAGAGAGAGAGAGAGAGAGAGTGAGAGGCGGGAAAAGTAATGAATAAACAAGGATAGATTGATAGAAACGGACTGAAAGCAAAAAAAAAAAAAATAAAGTAAAAAGATAGTTGATTATGGAGATACAAATAATATGCATAAATAGATGAGACATACTGAGACATGCACATTCAGACACACACACACACACACACACACACACACACACACACACACACACACACACACACACACAGAGCCCTGTGAAATTCTTTTTTAGATACATAAGACGATGACATTACATCCACTTTTGGCACCAACTTTTAGCCGATATATTTTTGTCCCCCATCTTTATTTATTTATTTGTTTGTCTTAAATTTGTTTTGTTATTTTTAAACGAATAA
>CAUZXS010004922.1:5000-97500 GCA_963585895.1 Sepioteuthis lessoniana
ATAAATGCCAGTATTTTAAACAATACTATTTAATTGGCTTGCTACCCTCATTTATAAGTTATTTGAGAATTAGTATAGAATTACTCTTACAGAATTGACACACATTAAAAATATAACATACATATTAATTATGTAAGTTTTATCAAAAAAGAAAAAAAAAATTGATTTTTGTAATGTGTGTGTGATCATTTTGATATTTATTTTTAATGTGTTTATTAAATATGTAGATGAGATATTTTCTGTTTTTCATGGTAATTTTGAGATGAGGTGTGTAGAAGCCTTGAGTAAGTTTGTTCCTTTGCTCTTTCACTTTTTATTTATACTTACAGACTCCTTTTTTTTTTCTTTTTTTTTTTTTCCCCTCTCTCTCTCCCAGCCAGAAATGATGAAAATATATTTGAGTTCTAAGTATTAACGATTAGTAAAACCAGTGCCAGATTAAGATTTTGTGGGTTTCTCAGCCTATCGGTACCATGTAACCCTCAGAAATATTTACAAAAGAACAAGCTTAACTTTCAACCCAAAATTTCACAAATTTGAATAAGTTTATATGATTGAACTATAATAATTTCAATTTGTATTAGTAAATTATTTAAGTGAATGTCACCTTTCAAGAATTATGATTATAAGTAACAAAATCAATTAAAACAGAATAAAAATGAAATAAAATATTCACTGTGTGCAAAAAATACCAAAAGACATTTGTATAAAATTATTTTCATTTTTAAAAATTCTAATTTAAAGAAAAAAAGGCTGTTAGAAAATATCGAGTTCCCACGGGTAAAACAATTATTTCTATCATAAAGTGTCATGTAATTTATACATAGTACAGTTTTCTTTGTTTTTTACCATAGAATGATTTTTACTATTGGAGGACTGACAATGATCTGGGCTGCTGAGCAAAAAAAAGGTTTTTAAACCCTTAAACTATCCTATCCATTCCATAAAGATATGTATAATCTTAACCAGGCATGTTTTTCTGGGGCTCCCTGTACCAAATAAAGAAAATTATTGATGTTATTTCCAGTGCTATGACAGACTATTTTCTAATGTGCTATTCTTAATAGACAAGAAAGGATTTATAGTGGGAAAATATGTTAAACACATTGATTAATTTCAAGTCACTTAAAAAAAAAAACAAAGCACAAAGAAACTTGCTATTTGGAACTTTTGACACTTTTTGCTTAGCTGCTCAGTTTTCTCTTGATTACTACAACCCCCTCCCCACCGCGATTGATTTCATTTAATCTCTATAGGCTTTCTTGTTGGCAAAGGCCTCTGGGCTGCAATCCCTAAAGCCCATACCTTAAACTGGCACTAGATAAAGATATCCAAAATAACAAACTTCCTACTGGCACTTTTTTTTCTCTCTCTCTTTTTTTTTTTTTTTTTTTTTCTTTCTTTCAAAATTTTTTTTGATGTTTAAACTTTTCTTGTAGATACTTTTTAAAAAATCTATTGAAAAAAAAAAAAAGTCCTAAAACAAAATCCCCTTTCCCTTGATGCCATGAGGTGCTCACTATATTTCCATGATTCCTTAACAAAATACAGGCCACTCAAACCTGTTTATTATTCAACACTGCCATACCAAATATAAAACTTAACCAGTTCCATTTCTGTGATGTCTTATAAATGTTGTAATTTGCTCTTTGTCTGTTTTATACTTACTTATATATATATATATATATATATATATATATATATATATATATATATATAAAAATGAATTTACATGAAATTCTATTTTTTTTTTTTTTTTTTTTGTTTTGTTTTTCAATTTTGATCAAATTAAACTTTTTTATTCGTTTCTTAAAAAATTGTGTTCATTTATTTTGATTTATTAGACAACATGTAATGAAAGATAAACAGTCACTCAAATGAATCAGTTTTAAGAAAATATTGATTATCATTTGGATAAACAAATTGATAAATGTTAGGAAATGTGATGGTTGAATGCTCTATTATTCCTCTTAACATTTGATGCATATTTCCTGGTGTATTTACCAATTTCTAGTTGACTTGTCTGAATTTCTGAGATAAAGAGTTATTATGATTTACTGAAGTACTTGGACTCGTGTCTTCACCTTGGCTGTTATATAATTACAATATTTCAGCTGTGGTAACATCCTGCCTTCAAGTATTTGTTGTTGTCTGTAATATTGTCGGTATTCATAAAACACCACTGAAATGGAAGGTTTTGTTTGGAATGCAAAAAGCTAAAAACAAAATAAAATATACTTTACAGTTCCGTTGCTCTTCTGGAAGCTTTTGTAGAAAACACATTTTAAGAAAGTTGTCCAAAAAAAAAAAATTCAGATAAAATTCATCTATTAAAGGCAAACAACTTCAAAAGGTACAATTTTGTTAAATAAGATATATATATTTTGGTTTTCTTTCAGTTAAAATAAAATAAACAAGTTCATATTGAGCACCAATTACAAAGATATAATGGGGGGTGGGGAGGGGCTGAGGAAGTCCCTGTGATGTAATGGCTAAAGTGCTGGACTGTGGCCACAAAGTAAGCAAGTTTGAATCTCAGTGAGCACTATAACATGCACTTTCAGACCTTATCCTTCCTCCAGCTATGGGGTAAATAGTATCACTGATGTTCTTCTTCTAAGATGGCTTTGGCATTAAATAACTTTCAAAGTTTGATATGCCATTAAAAACATAGACACAGAAACTTGGACATTCATGGTTGTTAATGTTATTCAAATGCAAAATGTTATGAGTGAATATTATCATCATCATCATCATCAGTATGTGCTGACAGCATGGATTCTATTGATTCTCTCTTGCTACCTGTCCCTATTGGTCATTGCTCTTGGCAAGTCCTCTAGACAGTATCTGTTGTCTGCACAGAGCTGATGAATGTAAGTTTTTGCTGGTCAGCCAACTTTGGTGTGTCCATGTGTAGGAGTCCATAGGAGAATGTCACTTATGAGCTTGTCCTTACTTCTCTAGCATGTCTGTTCATCTAACTTGGATGGTTTGTGAGATGAGTGGTAAGTGGCCATGCAGCTGCTGTTTTTAGGATTTGTTCAAAATGACTTGCAGTATTCTTTTGTAGTTCCCATCTATCTTTTTGCCTCTCTGTGTTTTGTCAAAGCCCAAATGGTGCTACTATAAAATAAAAAAAATCAACTGGATTATTATCATTATTATTTCACAGCGTTTCAATTATTGAATTTTCAGGTTTGTTATAGTCATTTACCAGCAACAACCACATGAAGAAGGGATGTTTTGCTTGTTGTAATGGTTAGCAAGCTAGTCTTGTAGTTAAACTGAATAGTGAGGATTGAACTCACTAAGTGCTTCATAATTGCTGCCATGTGTCTATTTATTTCTTGGGTCACCTAACATAGTATATTTGTTTGTAAGCTAGGCAAGGTACAATAGCTGAAATATTGGGACTATAACAATTAACGGCTGGATACTTGTCCAAGTAAATCAGTAAATAGTCCTAGTTGACTGTTTTGGTGGTGTACATGATACATTGCAGATCTCAGTATTTGTTTCTTGAAAAAGATGATTTTTTATTTTTTTTATTTTTTTTAATGACTTATTTATTCTTTTAACTTCTGAGATGAAGTACTGTCATTATTTCATGTATTATTTAAACTAGTATCTTCATCCTTGTTGTTTTTAAATATTTTGGCCAGTAATGCTTAGTCTTCATCTTTGTCTTATCCAATTTTTTTTTAATCCATTGCCGTCGCCTTCTTGCAATAAAACAATTCATGATGAAGAATTAATAAATAAATGATTTTTGAAAATTACCAGATGCTCTTTCTTGAAGAAGGTTGGAGAATGCCTCTGTCAAATTGTGTTCCAAACAACAAAGTTGTAGATATTATTCTGAATAATTCACGGAATAAATAATATTATAATCAGCTTGGTACTTTTTTTTTTGTAAGAGATTAAAGAAAAAAAAATTATTATAAAACCACCTTTCTTGTTTTTTTTTTTTTTTTCTGTATTAACCCCAATGAAATAAGATGACTTGGATCTACTTTTAATTAAACTAATCAGTCGTACTAGTTAGCAGTACTAATCTTTTTTTAAATCACTAATTTTTTATTTTTTTACAAAACCCAGTATAATTTCCATGGCAAAATTTATTGAATTAGCACACTTAGAGGATCTAAATCCAATTAGAAATTTATACTGGAAATTTGAAAAAAAAAATGAAGTTGTTAAATGAAGGGAAACATACTGGTTGATCAAGAAAGACATCGAAGCATCAAAATTGAAAACTTAAAGCAGTAAGAATTGAAATAGAAAACAAATGAAAAACAAAAAGGTCAAAATAGGAGTCAATATTTGTGATGGAATTGTAAGAAATCAGCTGAATGAAATAGGATTTACATAGAGAAAAGCGAAATGAAAACCAGCAGTAAGACACAAACAGAAGAAAATTAGGTTAAAAAGAAATAAACATGTGAACAATTGGATGAAAGTGATATTCAGTGATGAATCAAAAATCTGCATTGGTTAAAGTAACGACACTGGAACTTTTCTGTGGTGCTATTCAAGTAAAATATTAAGATGTTACTGCCTGAAAAAAATTAAAGTTAATTTGCCAAGTGATTTTTATATGGGATTGATTGTTATTTAAAGGATCCATGAAGATGTTAGTCATTGCCTCAACAATTAATGCACATGTGTACAATGAAATCCTAGATAATTTTCTCATTCCATCAATAGAAAATTGGTTTGGTGATAATGAAGTCATTTTTCAGGAGGATAATACATCTTGTCACAGAGCAAAGGAGATTAAAGCTTTTTGTTAGGTGAATCATAGAAAAATCAGTGAGATGGCCAGCAAACAGTCTGGATCTAAATCCTATTGATAATTTATGGCAGAATTTTTTTTGTAGAAAATGGTCTATGAGAGAATTCTATCCACTAAAGATCTATTAACTACCAACTGAGAAAGTTGGAACTACTTTGATATTAAGGAATATTGCTTTAGATTAGTGAAATCCAAACCTGAAAAAATTAACGCTGTCATAAAAGCTTGAAGAGGAGTAACTAAGTATTAAGTAATTTACAAAGCTCTTTGCTTTGATGTGGCACAAGGCCGAATGAATGGGGCGCCCAATGAGACTCGAACTCACTTGTGTAGGTTTGCTAGTCTAGCTTGCTAACCGTTACACCACCAGAGGTGCCCAGTAACGAAGTATTAATTCTAATTTTATTGTCAGTGAATTTTATAATTCTTTTCTTCCATATTGGATTATTCTATAATATTTTCCTCTGCATGTCTTGGAAAAAATCATGCCATTTTTAATTTAAATAGTTTAATCTAGTTTGTTAAGGGTATATTTTATGAAGCCCATAATGTTCAGCAAAATGTTTTGTCTTATCTGTTATTAGTTTATTTACTGCTAAATTAAAAAAAACAAAAAAAAAAAAGGTGAATATTCACTAGTGTGTTAATTCCATGATTTTTGCCAGTAGTAGTAATATAACCATGCACTGATGGTAACCCCCCCCAGAAAACTGACAGTCATTATCAAAATCTAATTCATTCACCAAGAAAAGTTAAATCATTTTTTCATAAAATTAAAAACTATTGAAGCTCAATCTGATAGAAAAAATTTTTTTTCCATTATATAGAATTCTCCAAGGATTTTTGTTTTTAATATGTTGGTTGCACCTTTTAAGTTACAACAGATATTTATGGAGGTGTGTATACCTGCATACCCCCCCAAAAAGTAGGTTCAGTATTTTATAAATCAATACCAAAGCGGTGAATTTTTGCAGACGTTTAAATTACAAGTGTAATTGTCCTAAAAAAAATTCCAATTGATTTTCATGTTGTTTTTTTTAACAAATGTGAACAAAGATTTCAAAGGCAAATTAATCTATTTCTATAAAATAAAGATAATTTTTATATCAGATTATTTATTGATATAAGATTGACACACTCTCCCTCTTTCTCTTTTGTCATCCATCCCTATTGGTCAGTCTTTTTCTTGATGCCATCCAGTGATTTCACTGTGCTTGGTATGGCTATGTTTAGGAGTCCATAGGATAATGTTGCTTATGAATTCATCCTTATTTCTTCAGCATATCTTACTTGGATGGTTTGTGAGATGGGAGGTAAGTAGCCACACAGCAGCTATTTTGTAGGGTGATGCTTCCAGGATTTGTTCAAAACAGTATCCAGCATTCTTGTGTAGTTCCCATCTATCTTTTTCTCCAGGTGTTTTAAAGTCCAAATTGTACAACCCTACAGTAGTACGGATACAGCTACAGCCTGGAAGGATTCATGTTTTACTCTATTGGAGGGAAAACTAATATAACATTATATAAACTACTATTGTGCAAATAAGAAAAAAAAAACTAATACAGAATATGTTCTCCAACTGATACAAAAAGAATTGTTAAAAGATACAAAAGTAAAGTTGGCAACCTTAGTTGAGGGTGACCTGAAGGCTCCCTTTTCAATAGCTACTACACCTAGGTGTAGGGGAGGGTGCTACTCCATTCCCTTGAAAGTAAAATTGGTAACCCTAGTCGAGGGTGACCCAAAGGCTCCCTTTTCTATAGCTACTACACTGAGGTGTAGGTGTGGGCGCTACTCCATTCCCTGAATTGCTCCATTTTACCCTTGATCTGTACCTTATAATGCTGAGTGCTAAGCAAGGTGGCATCAAGTACAATTTTTTGAGTCTTTGGTATGACTCTACCTGAGATTGAACCCCAGTCTCCCGGACCATTGGCAAACACTCTACTCATTAGGCCAATAAACACCAAATACTCTAAGAAACTTGAGAGCAACTATTTTTGGGAAGCTCAATACAAATGTTAAAGAACCTGTTAATACTGGGGTAAGTTCTTGTGGTGTAATGGTTAATGTGCTGGACTGTGACTTTGTAGTAAGTAACTGTTCTTCTACAAAGATGGCTTTAGCATTAAATAAGCCATGAAGTTTGATATACCATTAAACAAAGAAATGAAACCAAACCAGTTACTTGCAGCCTTGTAGTAAGTGAGTTTGAACTCCAGTCATGCTATTTTGTTAACATTTGGACTATTGTCCTTAGGAAAAGTATGAACCCCCTTATCCTCCCAGCTATCAGTTAAATAGTATCTCTGATGTTGTTCTACAAGGATGACATAATATTTATAAACAGGCTATGGCATTAAATAACCTATAGAGGTTGATATGCCATTAAACCCAACCAACCATCTACAAGGATGGCTTTGGCATTAAATAACCCTTAAATGTTTATATGCCATTAAACAAAGAAACCAAACCAATTACTTCTAGTTACTCGATACTTGTTGCCTTGTGCTATGTTTACGCTATTCTTAATAGATAATTATAGAAAGCAAAACAAAATGTATTGAACGATAAATTATGTTAATGATCCAAGTTCATCATTTATAAAATTTGATTTCTTGAATGTTTCTGGGTTTGTTTTTTTTTTCTTTCACATAATATTTGTAAATCCATGATCTGCTTTAAGATACTTTGTTAAATTTTTTTTTTTTATTGTTGTTCCACGTCTCAGGGGCTTTTACATTCGTTATCTTCTGTCTACCACTCAGTCCCTTTTAACAAGTCTCAGGAATATCCAAATAATATATAATCATTTTTTTTATTATTGTAAAATGTCAATTCCTGTTTATGTCTTATTTAATATTTGTGACAAAAAAAATTTTTTTTTTTTAACTCTAATTGTTTTATCAAGTTAAACACTAAAAAAAATTGTATTGATATAAATTTGTATGTTTGTACTTCTGGGAAAAATATTTCTGTGAAAATCTCTAGTCGAATTTAACAATGATACATATGTTACCAACATTAGTACCTACTAGATGAACCATGAATCCATGTAACAGTGGTCCATAATAATATTGGTGCTTCTATTTATAAAAGACTGAAAGATTCTAATTTGAATTTCATAGTTATCTCCATTGTATTGAGAATTTGAATGATTAAAAGAAAAAAAAAAGACATTTAATACAAACTGCAAAATTATCATTCAGTTCCAAATTGGAGTGGAAATTGCTTTATTCTCTTGAGCCTTTTAAGTGTACTGCTCTAATAAAAATCTTGATGTGGTTTACCAATTTTGTTAGGTTACAGTTATATATATATATGTGTGTGTACATATGTATGTATGTATATGTATATATATATATATATATATATATATATAATAATTTTAGTGATATATAGATGTAATTATTGTTTGAACTTTTACATTATTTGAACTAGTATCCTTATCTTAGTATATTTTATTTTTTGATGAAGTGTTGTCAATCATTATTGAAAGAAATGTTTCTATGATATAGTAATTAATTAATTTTAGTTCTCTGTGACAGTTGTTGTAATTTTTGTTATTTGTAACAGTAGTTGACTAATCAGTAGTTTGGCCAGTTTTGAAGGAGTGACTGGTAAAAAATTGTATTAGTTATAATAGTAAGCTTTGTAGGGGGGGGCTTGACTTGGTGAGACACTAATTCTAGAGTTCTGGCAAGTATGGAGTCCTCTTTTCATTATCATCATTGCCAGATTCACTCTGACCTGAAAGGGTTGTAACTGTTACTTTCATCTATAAGTAAAATAAATCTGTTTATAAAATAATTTGTATCAGAATACTTGATACCATACAAATTAAGAATTGTTACTTGAAGCTATAATTGTTTAAAAATGATAATCATTATCATCATTAGTTACATTAAACCATAGAATTGTGTATAAAATTATTAGTATTAGATAGGAATACTTGAAACCATAGAATTGTGTATAAATTATTAGTATTTGATAGGAATACTTGAAACCATAGAATTGTGTATAAATTATTAGTATTTGATAGGAATACTTGAAACCATAGAATTGTGTATAAATTATTAGTATTAGATAGGAATACTTGAAACCATAGAATTGTGTATAAAATTATTAGTATTAGATAGGAATACTTGAAACCATAAAATTGTGTATGAATTATTAGTATTAGATAGGAATACTTGAAACCATAGAATTGTGTATGAATTATTAGTATTTGATAGGAATACTTGAAACCATAGAATTGTGTATAAATTATTAGTATTAGATAGGAATACTTGAAACCATATGGAAATTATTTGTATTAAATGAAAAGTGCAGCAGGGAGTCTCTGTGATGTAATGGCTAAAGTGCTAGACTATAATCTCAAAGTGAGTGAGTTCAAACTGCAGTCATGCTATTATGTTCACTTGCAAAGGTATCGAACCCTCTTATCCCTCCCCCAACCATAGGTTAAATATTATCACTGCTGTTCTTCTACAAAAATGACTTTGGCATTAGATAACCCACAAAGGTTGATATGCCATTAAGCAAAGAAACTTAACCTAGAGTCTAAATTTACTCTTTACCTGTTTGCCCCATCAGTAAACTGGTACTACAGTTTGAGTAGAAAATGAAAGTACCAAAAGTATACTGGGCTCAAAGGGTCAAGAATTTGATTGCAATGAGATGTTAAAAATATTTTTATGATTATAATAAAATGAATCAAATATCCCATTATTAATTTGCTGTTAAACAAATCATATCAACTTGACCCTAATTGTTTAAAAAAGATTATTATTTTCACTCGTTGAGTTTTTCATATCAGTTTTAACTGAAGTCTAAGTGACAGCAAGTCTTCAGTACCCTTCTAAATATTCTTGTCAATTTGAATAGTGCTATGGTTTGAATAGTCTTGATTCTTCCTCGGATCTCCAGTTCCTCTTGTCTTTTTTTCCGGGCCTTTTGGGATTGTTTCAAGGCCACCAACTACAATTGTTAACCCTGTTACCTTTCATGCTTTACAGTTTTTTCAACTTTCTGGCCAAATCCAACTTTTTGTCTTTCTTTTCATTTTTACTTTATGGGCAACTAGAACAGCAAAATCTACGAGATAACAAGTTCTTTTTGTTAATTAACGCTTGGTCTTCTCTTCTGATCAGGGGTGGGTTATCATTATTTACTTGAAATCACATAATTTCTTCCACCCCCCACCCCCCAAAAAAAACTGACTTCAGCATTAAATTAGCAACGATTGATACACTCTCAAAACCAACCAACCAACTTTTATAGGAATAAAAAGCAATTAAAATTAGATGAAAAAAAAATTATTATGAATAATGATTGACATTGCTTTATCAAAATTATAAAATAAGATATGTTATGTGTTTCAAAGAAAAAAAAGTAATTTATTTGAACAACAGATTAAAAGATCAAGAGATCTATTAATGTATTGGTTATAGATTAAGCTTCTGCAAAACCAACAAGTGAGCTTAGCTGGTGAAACAACTAGTATATATAAGTAAGTAAAGAGGATGTGAGTTCAAGTCACACAGTGGGCTTATACTTTATTATTGTCTCTAGTATTTGCTGTTCCTCAAATAATGACCCAGGTGAATTGCGATAAAAAAAAAAACAACTAAAATGAAAAAAGATGAAAGTTTATCAGTCAAAAATTTATTATAATTTTTTTGTTGTTTGTTTTGAAACATATTTCAGCCAGAATTGGTATGTATGCGGGTTTCCTATTTTTATTGTGTCCAGATTTTTTTTTTTTAATTCTTACCCCCCCCCTCCAGCCATGCAAGGAAACAACTCTAAAAGAAATTGAAAATGACATTTAATAATCCCCAAATGTAATCTTCTTAAGAAGATTGTAGAATGCATTGGTCAAATGTTGTTCCAAACAGTAAAGTTATGGATACTATTCTCTATAATTCATGGAATAAATGATACCTTTGTCTCATAATAGTTGTTCCGCTTGGTGTATGAAATTTATATGCAAACGTACCAACTATTTGGGACAGTAATAGTCATAATATCTCAGTCCCATAATAGTTATGTCATAGTTCAAAGCACCTGTTCCGACTAGTTCACTAAAGTTAAGCTGTGATGAACCTGGTCAGTGTTTTGATGGGTGACTACTTAGTATCAAGAGGTACTGTAACAAACATAAGGTTTTAATAGTGCTGTGGTCTTTTTTTCTCTTTCTTTATTTTTTTTATTTTTTGCCAGATTGAGCAAAGCTTAGTAAACAACTATTATGGAACAGAGCATATGATAATATTTAATATTTTGTCTTTTATTTGTATTTTATAAAGATCTGTTGTAACCCAAGAAAAGGTTACCGAGTGAGAAATAACCAAAACGTAGGTTAAAAATGAAATGCAAATCTTAATAACATTAACACAATACAATACTTGCCAGTGGCGTGAAGAAGGTAAACCACTGCTGGTGGTGTACTATTTAATTAGCATATTCACCCCCCTCATAATAGTGTTCAATGTATTTATGTGGAATGGGATATACCCATTAATGTTCATAAGCGTAGTATATAACAAGATCTTTAGTCACCAGTGCGACCTAAATCTGTCAGGAAAAGGTAACTGTTTTTTAAAATGATATTTCAAACCGACTATACTACACAATTAATTCAACTACCCAAAAAGTACTTGTATAGGAAAAATATTTAACCCTTTTTAATGTGGCTTTTGTATAATTTTCTTGTTTTTCGTTTTTGTTAATACTTCTAATAAATTCATGAGATCTATAAGCAGCTTAATTTTTGAGTCATCAGTCTTTGGAAAACTGCAGCCTGTGGTGCTTTCTGAATGCCCCACCTATAACATCAAGAGGAAAATAACATCTCGTTTCATTGTCACTTATTCACTCGCACACTCTCTCACTCTCTCTCTCTCACTTGCTTAGAAGGGTTTTGGGAAGCTGGTGTCAAAGTGGAATAACTATTATATTCTGGACTAGCAACCCTAACTTATATAACGCCCGTTGCATTTTTGGTACTCCAGTCGGAAAAAGAAAAATATTGGACAGTGTCAATCCGTGTAATTTTCAGTGTGTCTCGATCAATCCGTAACAATACAAATTTTCAAGGGTTTTGGATTGGCATCTTTAATCTGGACACTTCTAGAAAAGATTGTTTTATTAAAGAGAAAAAAAAAAAACTTTTCCTTTTTACTAAGACAAATGCTTATGTGTATGGTCATCTCTAGTGAAAATGTTTGAGGTACCTTTAATGAAAAATTACCTGAAATTTTTTTTTTTTTTAATATTGTGGTCCATCTGATGACCAGTTATATCTCCTTGTGTGGCCCACTACATGAAAAAGGTTGTCCATACCTTCTTTAGATACAATCTAATTATCATTAGTTTAATTTTTTTTTTTTTTTTTGCTACAACATTTTCTTTTAATGAACAACTGGGATTATTTATAAAAAAACAGAATTAACAACTTAGGACCATGTCAAAATGAAAGTATCAACTCTCTCCAGATGAATAAACATGAGCAACAATGAGCTTGCTCAGAACTTGGTGACTATTTTGTCACACCAGCTACTGTAAACAACCAGCCAACTGTACTAGAGTAAGCAAAGCTTTGTAAATAACAACTTGTTTCGTTAAGATCATTTTTAGGGGATGGCAGTATATATATATATATATATATATATATATATATATATATATATTTATTTATTTATTTAAAAAACAAGAAATTTAGAAATAATATTCTATTCCTATAATAGATTTATTTCACTTATTCAATTTTGTCAGATGGAAATCAAAAATTTTGAATTCTATCTAATGAGCTCCAATAAGCGGAATAATTTTATTATAGAAATGAAATACTATTTCTAAATGTCTTGTTTTTTAAATAAATATATATTTTGCTCTGCTGCTATATTTTGTATTAAATAACCATGCATTGAACACTCGTTCTTTAGATATTCACAGTCCTTATTTACTTGATGTGTGTGTATATATATATATATATATATATATAAAATCTCGTTAGGATCTGAAAGGATTAAACTGCTATTTTAAATGAAAATAATTAAAATAAACTTATATACATTTCAAAATAAATCTTTAACTCTTTCATTTCAATATCTAAAAAGTTTTCTTTGTATCTTATTTCATATTACGTTCCTAAAATCTCCAATAAGCTTTACTCTTTGGATCTATTGTGTTTTTCAATGCAAACTGTTTTTTTAGCAGTGTGACAAAAATGTTGCAACATTATAATTTTACATATATTATTAACTGATAATACCTCTGTTCCATAATAATTGTTACATTTAAGTTTTATACCCTAAATATATATATATATATATATATATATATATATATATATATATGAGAGTTGGTCATCAGTAAATCACTATGTGGTTATTTGTCGAACCAAGTGCAATATAATATGGAGAGTGCTCAATATCTATGATAGAGCTATATATAATATATATTTATTCATCATCATCATTATATATATATAATCTCATCAGAATCTAAAAGGATTAAACTACTATTTTAAATGAAAATAATTTAAATAATTAAAATAAACTTATATACATTTCATGTTAAATCTTTAATTGTTTCATTTCAACATCTGAGAAGTTTTCTATCTTATTTCATATTACATTCCTAAAATCTCCAATAAGCTTTAATATTATTTTACATATATTATTAACTGATAATACCTCTGTCCCATAATAGTTGTTACATTTAAGTTTCATACCCTAAATGTAATAACAATTATGGGACAGAGGTTGTAGTAATATCATCGCTGTACCATAATGGTTGTTACTCTGGTATATAAAATTCATACTGCAAATATGACAACTATTATGGGACAGAGGTTGTAGTAATATCATCGCTGTACCATAATGGTTGTTACTCTGGTATATAAAATTCATACTGCAAATATGACAACTATTATGGGACAGAGGTTGTAGTAATATCATCGCTGTACCATAATGGTTGTTACTCTGGTATATAAAATTCATACTGCAAATATGACAACTATTATGGGACAGAGCTAGTAGTACAGAGTGGTCTACAAAAGACTGACACATTTTTTAAAAATTCATAACTTTCTTGTTTTTAATTTAATTTTTTATATTTATCAGATATTATTAATAATCTTTGAAAATAGAAAAAAAAGTCAAATTACAGTTGTGAAAGAATAAACTAAAATAATAGAATTTTACTATTCGACTAACAGATGTACAATTTCAATGAAAAGAAAATACTGCGTCACGAATTTTAATGTAAAGAATCTTCCTTGTCCAAACATGATAAAGAGCTTAGTGTACAGATTTAAAACTCGTGGCACCGTGACAGACGACCCACAAAGCAGTTATTGCAAAAGTGTTTGCACAGAGGCAGCAGTGAAACCTGTTTTTTTTTTTGCTTTTTTTTTTTAAATTTCTTCTTTCATGATTCAGACTTTTCGTAGTATTAATAAAGAAAAAAAATATAAAGAAAAATTTTTTACACTAAATGTAACGACTATTATGGGACTGGTTGATTTTAATAATATGAATATTTTTTTGTGATTTATCCCATTAGGATGGAAAGGATTAAAAAAAAAAAAAAGAAATTTGGTTTATAGTTTATAAATAAATTTTGTTGTGCTTAAATTATTTATTATATATTTAAATTCAAAAAACAAAACAAGAAGTTATTTTTGCAGTAATCTTTTCTTTTTTTTTTTTTTTTTTTTTTTCCTAATTTAAAATTTATAAAATATTTACAAACTTGTGAAACTTGTTTCAGAAAAATGACAAGCATCCTTTTATATATTTATCTATTTATTTATTTATTTATCTTTTTAAATTTAATTTGATTAATTGTCTCATAATTTGTTTCTTATGAAAATTAGAAACAATTCTTTCGCCACAAAAGAAAATGTGTTTATTAATTAAAATGGCCAACACCATTTTTGGTTATTTGTCTTATTGTAACTGTTTTACCAACTTAAGTTTTTGATTGCTAGAAACAGTATTTAAGTAGATTTGATTATTACAGAAAATATAATTATAAAAGGGAAGATTTTTGTTATCAAATAATTTTTTTTTGTTTTTTCATTTTTCTTTTTTTTTTTTTACCCCCCCCCTTTTTCCAGCGTTCAAAAAACATATCTCATGTACTTCTCCTAAGATGTTTTATGGATCCTTAAATTCATCATATGGTATAATGGTTAACAAACTTCTTTAGCTGACCATTTTTAATGAGTCTGATTCTCACTGGGTTCCCTAAACCTCTGGCTTTGCTACAACTAAGCTAAACTTAGTAAATAACTAAGTACATATCAGATATTATTTGGATTTTAGATTTTCTTCATTTTCAGCCAATCTATTCTTCAGCTTCAGTTAAAAAAAAAAAAAAACCAAACAATTAATACAGTTACTGTAAAGATATCGAATTATATACCAGAAATCATTCAGGTTATTGAACCGCAACTTTGTATTGTTGATGTTGTTAAATGGTTCGACCGATCTCTTCTTCAGCATTGGTCTATGGTTTGCCTGTTAAATGATTTCAATTCTACATTGGGCTTGTTGGTAAGAAAAGATTAATTGGCCACAGGTTTTGGTCAGAACTGTGGAAGTCTGCAACATAGCAACATAGTCTAATGGCCAACAGAACCACAACTTCTGATTTCTCTCTCGAATTTATAAAATCCCAACTTCTGAAAAAAAACCCAGAAGACGTTCCTTTTACGTGGACTTCTGAAAACTAAAATACCTGAAAAAAAAAATTCACCTTGTCTACTGACCTTTGACCATACCAGCATCGAAGACTTCAGTTTGTTACAAATTCTGAGAGATGAGCAGTAGTAATAACGATACCTCTATCCCATACTGGTTGTTACAGTTACATGTAAATTTAAATTTATAGTTTAAATACTAATCCATTAATCTCCATTAAGTAATCCTTTTTCTTTCATTATCTATTAAAAATGCCTTGTTTAGTTTATCTTTTGATACTACTGTATAGATATATTGACGTTTGCATCCATATGCATCATTGCACTTAAATACGTACACCTAGAGACAGAAGAACTTAGAGTGTCTCATTATGAAAAAGCTTCTATTTTTTTTCTTTTTTTAACTACCTCTATCTTTCTCTCGGATTTATACACCTGATGAAGGCTGAAGAATAGTTTGGTCAAAATGCAATGCTAACAATTTCAACAATAGAAAGAAGAGGTTCAAGTTGTTTAGACAATTTTTTGGTACTGTTAATGACACTTCTTGAAGTTGACATCAAAATAATTCTATTTTGTAATTTTCTTGTCATAATAAATGTTCAGATATATAATTAATTTCAAGAATGTTTCTAAAACACCTGACCTGTTTCTTCTAGTTTCATTTTACACAATGAAACTGATGTGTTCGATAAAGTTTAAAGAATTCATCTTTTTTGTTTCTTTAGTTTTATTCATATATTTCATTTTTCATGTTTTGTAAACTTCCTTTTTACGTTCAGGGTTTGATTAAAACAGTTTATTTCCCATTCAATGAAACATTAAAGTTCTTTAATCAGCCGTTATATTGTAGATGAAAATCAAAGGATTAATAGTTGTCTAAATTTCTGAGACAAAGCTTGATGATTTTTATCATTAAGGGTTTTTGGACTATTGTCTTCGTCTTTATTGTTATTTCCACAACGTTTCGGTTGATATGTCCTCCAGGCTTCTTCAGGTGTTTGTCGAACTTGGGGACCTTCACGGAACTTCGAACTATGTCCTTTATTGAATTCACAGGGGGTCGCCTGTTCTGATTCTGTTAGCCATAACCGGGTACAAGTGTTAAGTATTCCTGTATTGTTACTCGCCTGTAGTCAGGATTGAACCTGCATCCTCCATATGATTATCTCCTTAGAAGCTTAGGGAACCAACGCCTATAACTGTTATGCTATGTATCCCTAAGCTTCTGAAGAGACAATCATCTGGAGGTTGCAGGTTCAATCCTGACTACAGGCAAGTAACAATACAGGAATACTTAACACTTGTACTCGGTTATGGCTAACAGAATCAGAACAGGCGACCCCACCCCACCCCGTGGATTCAGTAAAGGACATAGTTTGAAGTTCCATGAAGGTTCCCGAGTTTGACAAACACCTGAAGAAGGTCAGATGGCATATTGGCCAAAATGTTGTGGAAATAACAATAAAGATGAAGACGATAGTCTAAAAACCCTTAATGATAAAAATCAAAGGATTGATATTATTCAAATTTTAATACTTTCTTTAAAACCTCCTCTGCAGGCAATAAAGTTGGTTTGAATTCAGAGTTTTCCTTCTCCTGAACTGGTTGCCTCACCAAAGCTAAAGAACCCAGTCTGTTCTACTATTCTTCTATAGTTGGGGAGGAAAGAGATGGGTTTATGCCTTTCCTATGGGTATTAGCTGGAAGCAAAATGTAAACAGCCATCTCTAGGATTGTAACTTAGGACATTGATCCCATTTCTCAGTATGATAACTTATATGAAGTACACTTTTCTTTAAATTATTTTTCAAATTGTAATAACCATGACATTATATACAGTTTTAATCCTTTAAAAAAATGCTTATGGGATTATGGAACTGACAGCAAGATATTTTAGGAGTTCTTTGTTGGAAATTAAGCACTCACTTTTGCGAGACAGTTGCCAGGAAGACAGCTATGAACCATCTTGTATTCTTCACTTGCTCAAAAGTTGGAACTAAGGACATTTTCTGAGATACCCTATCTAGGGTTGGGCTTTGAAGAAATGTGCTTAGCAAATATAACAATCTAAGACTAATAATACTGTTATTAGGTCAGTTGTCTTTGCTGGACCTCGTAAGATTTAGTTTGGTTAATTGGTTTAATAACATGTCAACCTTTGTGGGTTATTTAATGCCAAATCTTTTTGTGAATATGATTTGTCAGTGGATAGTTTGTTGGTAGATATATTTGTTTATCAAGGACTTGTTCAGATATGAGAGAAAGTTTAATTGATGATTTTGCTTTTTTTAACGTACGCTTTGTAAATGATCGTTTTTGTAGGTATTTATTTATTTATTTATTTATTTTTTCATATTTAGTGCTTTGGAGTTGAAGACTATTTTGTTGATTTCAACATTTTCAAATTCCTTGTAATAGAAATAAAAGATAAATTTTTTACAGGGCTTCTCTGTCATCTATATCCTGCCTTTCATAGGATAATCACTGCCAGTGTTTTGCTTTGCCATTATGGAAAATGCAACCATTGGATTGGTTGGTTGGTTGATGGATTCTAATGGCATGTCAACCTGTCTAGAGTTATTTTATGTTTAGAACTTAGGTAATAATGTATGTTGTACATTTATATTTACACTTTTGTAATTAATGGTTTTAATGGTATGTTAACGTCATTGGGCCTATTAGATTGAAGCTGTTTATGACAAAAGTAATAAAGTCAATATTCTATCATAAATTTCACAAAATTTTCTAGAGAAATATTTTTGATTTAAGTGGGTGTAATTTAATATATTTTTCCTTTTCTTTTTAGTCCTAATTAAACAATAAAGTAAGTTGGCAACCTTAGTCAAAGGTGACCCAAAGACTCCCTTTTCAATAGCTACCACACTGAGGTGTAGGGGAGGGTGCTACTCCTTTTCCTGGATTGCTCCACTTTACCCTTGATCCTTACCTTATAATGCTGAGTGTTAAGCAAGGTGGCATCAAGTAGCATTTTTTGAATCTTTGGTATTGATTGAACCCCAGTCTCCTGGACCATTGGTGAATACTTTACTTATTAGGCCAATGGTCCAGTAATTAAACAATAATACTATACAATTATTCCACCCTGTTAATGGGGTTAGAATATATTGACTGTATGCTCTGCAGAGAGGTCTTTAAAAAAGGATGTCCTGGGTATAACACTAAATTGGTGGTGAGGCTCCAGTTCTGGAGTGTGAAGTTATCCCTTTATTACCATTACTCTCAGGTCCACTCTGATCCAGAGTGGGAGTACGTTATGATCCCATTTATAGGTCTAGATATTTTTTAGAGATTATTAGTATTAGATTGGAATACTTGAAACCACATAACTGTATGCAAATTATTACTATTCGACTGGAATACTTGAAACCACATAACTGTATGCAAATTATTACTATTAGATTGGAATACTTGAAACCACATAACTGTATGCAAATTATTACTATTAGACTGGAATACTTGAAACCACATAACTGTATGCAAATTATTACTATTAGATTGGAATACTTGAAACTATATAACTTGACAAACAAATTATTACATAAGAATAGTTACTTGAAACCATATAATTGCTTGAAAAACAAAAGAGTTTGGCATTAAATAGCCCAACAGGAGTTAATATGGCATAAAACAAATCAATCAACTATATAATTATTTTACATCTCCAGCTTGAAGAACGAATGATAACTTCTAATGTTTAATTAAATGTAAATAATTTTTTTAATTAGACAAATTAATCATTAATTTCTTTTTTCTTTTGAAATTTAAATTCTGTACAATTAAACCTTGCAGTCACATGGCTTCCTTCTGATTATTGTTTATTGCTAGTGACCCCCTCTTGATGAGAACACCCTGTCCTTCCCTTGAGGACCAAAAAGCTTGTTAAAACCTTTTCCTTGATCCAATAAGTTTGGCTGTCCATAGAGGACAGACATACTTTCTTTCTTTTTTTATATATAGATATTAATATAGATATTTTAAGCAATAGAACTGTTTGATCTTTTTTTTATATGACAAAGTTGTACATCTTTTTTTTTTTTAAACTATTATTTTCCTTTTTTTTTTTTTGTTTTTACAATGACTTAATTGATTACCAATCTTTAATTCCCATTGGGTGAGAAATCCTCTCTGGACCGTAAAGTCAAGGTTAAAAGAGCTGTAAGAGTAACCCAATACCAAACTTTTTTCCAATGCAGATATAAATTGATGAATGAGAAGTTTTGGTAAATAAGATGGGCTTTGGCCCATTTACTTTTTTGTGGTCCCCAATGATACTTGCATTGGAAAAATAAAGACTTAAAAAGTTTAGTTTTAAGTTATCATAACTGCACTTTTAACCTGGAACTAGTATACATGTAGAATGGGGTCTGTTACTTTTTGTATGGTTTTCCAAAATAAATAAAACCTAGGTCTGTTTACATATTTTGAAGTTTACTACGACTATTATGACCATCTAATTGAATATATGATACTTATAATATTGTTATATCACTATTTTTTTGTGACCCATGTATATATCTGTTATATCCTTATTATACAGAATATGTATGCAATAAAAAAAAATTGTGATATTTTTCCCTGGTCATAAAAAGTTGTTTTTTTTTTTTGTTTTTATTTCTGTACTTTTTATTTGTTTTCTCAGTAACTTGTAAAGCTTTTTTGAGATTTTTTATCCTTACACAAAGAGATTTTGTATGAATTTTAACTAAAGATATTTACCAGACTGAGTCAAAAGTTTTGCAATATTTTAGTAACATTGAGGCACAAATGCTTTTAATCCAAAGTAGTGGAAAAACAGGAAATTTTGTAAACATAAAAGCTCTGAGAAACTTTAATTTTTCTTTGTTTAAACTTAATTTTTCTACATATTCATATCCTTACGACTAGGATGAATCAAAACTTTTGTAATATTTTGGTAATTTAATTGCTGAGGTCATGAAGGTAACAAACCCCCTTGACTGTGAGATGTCAAATTCACCTGATACTCTTCAAATGCTACTCACCAGATTTGCCTCAGAATCCACGGTTTTAGGCTGATCTATCCTTAACTGACCATCAAGCTTCTTGCAATCCGAGTGAAATTTCTTTAAACATCCGGTTATTGTACTGTGATCAACTGTACGTTCACCTTTTTCACGACAAATGTTTTTGGTTGCTTCTGCCGGGTTAGGGCCAAGTTTGAACTCATAAAGCATAAGTTCATTTCACGTTCATCTGTGTGACTTTCAAATCACACATGGAGTAAAGTAATGCACAACATGTTAGCACACCAACTACCACAATACTATCAATTATACTAGTCATAGTGGATGCCTCTCATGGCTTGAACTGCTTTGGTCATGTGATATATGCACTGCAAAATAGCGCATATTACCAAAATATTGCAAAACTTTGACTCACCTTCGTATCATAATGTTCACTTTATGTGAGGAACATCTGTGAGGTTACGATAAAAGAAATAAAAAAAATGATTATGAAGATGAATAAAAGTCTATCCTTTGATTGTTGGTAATTTACCGATTTGATTATACATCATTGTTTTTATCAATATTTTTTTTGTTATTTTATTTTTTTAAATTGGCTTGATGGAAACACTGAGATAATTATGCGGAAATGTATCACTGTTTTTTGAAAAAATTCCTAATATCGTATGTTCTGGGTTTAACATTAAACAGCATCTGATGGTAAGGCTACAGTTCTGGAGTTCTGGGAAGTACAGAGTATCCCTCTATTGCCATTACTCCCAGATCCACTCTAACTTAGAATAGCCGTATTTGTTAGAGTCCCATCTATAGGTCAAATAGATTTGTTTGGAAATTATTACGATTAGATAGGAATACTTGAAACCATAAAAACTGTGTGCAATCACATGACTACTAAATTGGAATAGTTACTTGAAACCATATGAGTGTGTAAAAATTATATGTAATAGGAATACTTGAAACTAGATAATTGTATACAAATTACTAATATTAGATAAGAATACTTGAAACTATATAATCATGTGCCAAAAAAGAATTACAGAAAGAACTATACAAAAATGTAAATATGAATACAATTCCCTAACCTCTATGCTTTCCCAGCCAGCTGGGGCCATAGAATACGCCAATGGCATCTCTGCAGAGGAGTAGTACCCCCGCTTCCAACAAGAGTCCTGGATATGACACAAAACAATCTGATGGTAAGGTTCCAGTAATGCTGGAACTTTGGGGAATATGGAACATCCTTTCATTGCCATCACTCCCAGGTCCACTCTAGTTCAGAGTGGTCGCACCTGATAGGGACCTGTCTATGGGTTAAATAGAACTAAACTGTGTACTTATGCTAAACTTAAAATAGAACTATATTTGACATTGTAACTGTGTACTTATGCTGAACTGAATTGTTTGAAATAGAACTGTTTTGACATTTAAACTGCGTACTTATGCTAAACTGAATTGTTTGAAACAGAACTGTTTTTGTATGCTAAAATGAATTGTTTGAAGTAGAACTGTTTTTGACATTGAAGCTGTATTTACGCTAAACTGAATTGTTTGAAATAGAACTGTTTTGACATTTAACTGTGTATAAACAAAAAAAAACTATACTTATACCAAAGGGAATTGTTTAAATTAGAACTTTGACTAAACTGAATAGCTTGAAATAGAAAGGTTTTTGACAATTAAACTGTGTACTTTTGCTAAACTGAATTGTTTGAAATATAACTGTTTATTTGTATAAAAATGGATTTGGCATAAAATAACTTACAAAAGGTTGATATGCCATAAAACCCAAACAAACAAACAAACTCACCTCTATGCATAAAATAACTCTAAACAGGTTGAAGTGGTATTAAAATCAATCAATCGAGTTAAACCATATAACTATGTGTAGACTCTTATTATCAAATAGGAAAAGTCACTTGAAACAATGTAATTATGTGCAAATTATTATTATTAGATAGGAATACTTGAAACTATATTGGCCAGCAAGGGTTGATATACTGTCCAACAAACCTAAAATATCTTGTACAAAATAGTGCAGAAGAGTTCTTGGCTCAACCAATGACACTGATGAGAAATGAAATTGCAGCAACCTGAATATTTCAATTTAATCACGATTAAACCTAACTGGATTAAAGTTAATGTTCTCGTATGCAAATCATGGTTCCAAAATAAGGGTGATATCAACAGAACTAGGACCACATGTATATTCACTGTATATCCTCCTTGGGGCTTAACACAGGCCTGTACTCGTACATGCATGCAATCATATGTATAGAAAATACTATCAATACAATGCATTATTCCATACTGAATATCTACTACCCACTAGCATACTCATACTCTACACAGATCAAACAGCTCAATCAGCTGGAGCTGTAGAATATATTGACTTCATCTCAGAGGGGTAAGATAGGAAGTCATTTGATGGCGAGGTTCCATCCTTAGGGATTTGGGGATTGTGGAGTACCCCTTCATTGCTCCCAGGTTCACTCGGACACAGAGTGGTAGCACCTGATAGGGTCCTATCTATGGGTTAAATAGAACAAACTGTGCAAACAAAGGAAAGATGTTAAATTCTGACTGTTATGTAGCAATACTTGAAATCATTTAACTGTGTGCAAAAAAAATCGAGCTCAGGCTCGTTTAAAAATCTTATCTACAAAATGTGTTTACAAATCATATATATTTAATATATATGTATAAAGAGGATTTGGTATTAAATAACCTACAATGGTTGATATGCCATAAAGCCCTACCAAACGAAATCATATATATTTAATATATATGTATAAAGAGGGTTTGGCATTAAATAACCTACAATGGTTGATATGCCATAAAACCCAACCAAACCAAATCATATATATTTAATATATATGTATAAACAGGATTTGGCATTAAATAACCTACAATAGTTGGTATGCCATAAGACTCAACTAAACCAAAACATATAAATTTAATATATATGTATAAAGAGGATTTGGCATTAAATAACCTACAATGGTTGGTATGCCATAAAACTCAACTAAACCAAAACATATGAATTTAATATATATAAACAGGATTTGGTATTAAATAACCTACAACGGTTGATATGCCATAAAACCCAACCCAACCAAATCATATATATTTAATATATATGTATAAAGAGGATTTGGCATTAAATAACCTACAATGGTTGATATGACATAAAACTCAACCAAACCTTCAAACCAGATCAAAATCAGTATCATCTTTTAGAGATCGGAGTGGCGCAATTTTATCGTTGCGTATAGAATTTTTTTTTTCAAAAAGGTTAAAGAAACTTTAGAAATGTGCTGCTGTAGTATTGTAAACAAATGCTACAAGAAAGTGAGTTGACAGAATTTAACATCTCTTCTACTCATCTAGCTGTAATATGATATATATATATATATATATAACCGATTTCAGGGGTCGTTCTTTTTCTTTTGGTGGCTGGGGTGCGAGGAGACTAAAACTTAGTGTGAATGAAGATGGAACAAAGCAAACATACTAGAAGAATTCTGTTCCTCAAAGAATGAGGGGGTGTCCTCGTGGTGTAATGGTTAAAGCGATGGACTGCGGAATCGTATTAAGCGAGTTCGTACTCCAGTCGCGCTATTACGTTCACTTTCGGACAAATACCCTTGCGAAAGATATGAACCCCCTTATCCTCCCAGCTATGGGTTAAATAGTACCCCTACTGTTCTTCTAGGAGAATATCTTTGGCATTAAATAACCTACAAAGGTTGATATGCCATTAAACAAAGAAACCAAACCAAACCATCAAAGAATGAATAAGCTAGGCACGTAGTCCGTTATTTATTTCTTTCTGCTTCCATAGCTTCAGTGACTGAATGGAGAGAATAAAGTAATTAACGATCCTCATGATAAAACAAGTTGAGTTTTTTTTTTTCTATCCGATGAATACCTATGAATGACATAGCAGTCACTGCTGACCACATTACATGGCAAATTGAATTTGGGGTTGCATGTGTGAAATTTCACGGATCTTGATTATAATTTTGATTGGGCCAAAAAATATTTCATTCGATAATCTATAACTTTGCAAATTAAAGGAATTTCTTTTTCATTCTAATCTTATTTTGTATTGTATTCCATTAAAGGTTTTGTTTTTATCTCTTTGTTTATAATTCTTAAATAAAATGTGACCCCATAGGTTTTGTTTTTCATCTCCTCCCACCATAGCTGGACGGGATAGAACTGATGCTTTTGCACCTTTCATTCTGGATTTGAACCAGGTCACCGATTCCATTTGTTATAATGATACCCGTTACGCTAAGTGCGCCTTTTTTTTTTTATAAAAGATTTATACTTAGCCAACCCCTCCGCACGTGTAGGATGTGACCCAAAGTCAATTTTCAAGCAGAGTTTTCCTTCTCTTAGACTTGTTACCATAGCCTACCCTACTATTTATCCATAGCTGGATGGAGATTTGTTGGATTCATACCTTTTTCAAGGATGTTAACACTAAATGAAATGCAAGCAGTCTTGTTCAGGATTTGAACTCAGTTTGCCGTATTCATTTCCATTACACAACAAGCACCTCCTTATAAAAGATGAAATGACCCAATTACATCTCATTACCGAGTAGAACACAGTCCTTATACCTAATGAGATGAAAGACAATATTTTAAAATTTGTAGATTCAGTGTATGGATAATAAGTTAGACATTTTTAATTTCTATGTTTGTATTTTATAGTTAATACTTTTAACTTTCTTCTCGAAGTTTAATTTCAATGTGTTAGTTCAATATATATATATATATATATATATATCTCAGGAAATGTTCATGCTTGGAAAGAAAATCTTCCAATTCTCTCGTATATAGTCACTCAACCAATCCGACATGAGCAGATCCGACACAAGGTAATTTTTTAAACAAAGTTTGAATTTAGTTTTCCATTTCTTAGACCAGTTGCCATGCCAAGGCTAAAGATATCAATTTGTTATACTATTTTCTCATAGATGGAGAGTAGAATATTCGGAATCATATCTTTCCAAAGGGCATTAGCGTGATGTGAAATACAAACAGTATTGTCCGGGATTTGAACTCGGCTCACTTTGTCCATTTCCTTTGACTATAACCGTTTTGCCACAGGCGCGTCCAGTTATCTTGTAGAACAAGTTTTTGTTTAATAAAATGTGTTAAAATATTATTTTTATCATATTTACCAACCCCTCCACGCGGGCAGGATATGACACAAGGTCAATTTTTAAGCGGAGTTTAACAGGTTTGAATCCAGAGTTTTCCTTCTCCTAGACTAGTTGCCTTACCAATGCTGAAGAACCTAGTCTGCCCTACTATTTACCCATAGCTGGAGGGAGAATAATTGGATTCATACCTTTCCCAAGAGTATTAGTGCTATGTGAAAAGCAATCAGTCTCGTCCAGGATTTGAACTCGTGTCGCCGTGTCCATTTCCTTCGACGATAACCATTACACCATTATTTTTATCCTGAGCAACGCTAGGTACTTCTGCTCATATCCTAATTATGTTGCCAGATTGTTTCAAAGAACTCCAGTGTTTGAATAGCTATTTCCTGTTTAAAATGTTTTTGGCTGTGATTGTGAATAAAAAAAAACGAACGCCTTTTTTTCATTTTGTTTTAATTGGGTAATAAAGGTTTTGAGTCAAATACAAAAAAAAAAGTCAAATAAAGTATATGAAAATGTAATAACTGATACAGGACTGTAACAGTTGTTACACTTGATCTAGCTGACAAGAGAACAAACACATTGTTAGAATTTGCTTTCTACATTTAATAATTCAAGCCGGCCATCTCTGTGAGTTTCCAAACCGCCTTTTATTGGAGGAGACTCCGTTAATCTTCAAAGGAAAATATCAAAGCCTCTGAAAAAGGGTTTCTCAAATGTTAAAATCTAACTGCTAAAACTCAAAATGCTAACTTTCTCACCATTTGCTTCAATCTAAGCTGCCTTTAATCCAATTAAAAACCTCCAAACTCCTCGATTTGGTTTGGTTGGGTTTTATGGCATATCAACTATTGTAGGTTATTTAATGCCAAATCCTCTTTATACTTATATATTAAATATATATGATTTGGTTTGGTTGGGTTTTATGGCATACCAACTATTGTAGGTTATTTAATGCCAAATCCTCTTTATACATATATATTAAATTCATATGATTTGCAAACACATTTTGTTGATAACATTTTGAAACGAGCCTAAGCTCATTTGTTTGCACACAAATAGTTCCAAGCATTGCTATGTATCACTAACCATTTAATTAAACATCAATCATTTGTTTACACACAGTTAAATGATCAAACAGTTCTATTTCAAGCAACTCAGTTTAGCATAACTCATTTATTTGCATTCAGTTTAAAGATCAAACAGTTCTATTTGACCCATAGATGTCAGGTGCTACCACTTTGGTCTAGAGTGGACCTGCGGGTAATGGCAATGAAGCGGAACTCCTAATTCCCTAAAGCTCCTGCATTACTGGAGCCTCACCATCAGATTGTCTAATGTCATAGCTAGGACACTCGTTTTGGGGAAGGGGTCTTACCCTTCCGCAGAAATGCAATCGATGTATTCTACAGCCTCAGCCTCCAAACTTCTGCTAGGGAGGGGATGATGGGGGGGGTAAGACATTGCACAATTATTGTTCTGACTCTAATCCTCATTAATACTGGTTGAAATTGAATTTCAAAATAGCAAGTGTTGTATGTCAAAATCCTATAATGTCCTAAGAATACACTAAACTGCATCCAATGATAATGCTTCAATTCTGGAATTTTAGAGGGTGTAGAGGATGTCTTCATTACAAATACTATCAAGTTTACTCTCACTTGGAGTTACAATACTTGTTAGGGTCCAATCGAAGACTAACATAGGTCTGTTTGAAAATCATTAATATTAAGTAGGAATACGTGGGGCATTCAATAAGTTTCCAGACTTTTTTATACAGGCATTTAAAATTGTCGTAGACTCTCGAAAATTCAGTATGTTATTGCTATACATCAATATTGTTATACGCCAATTTTTATGATTTCAGGTTCAAATGAACAGATTCAGCAGGAATTGGAATACATCCTACTGATTGTCACAGGCTGGTGAATTTCAAAAATGCAATCTGGACGTGAAGACGTGAGGACACTAGAATGCAATAAAATTGTGTTTTAAACTTGGAACAAATGCCACAGAAACGTATGGAATGTTTCAGACTGGTTTTAGACCATCTTGCATGAATCGAGGAGTAAGGAAGTCAATACACCAGAGTTGATTGGCCAAAGGGTTAGGGTTAGGGTTACTATGTTGAGGTTTTAAGGGGGTTCAGGAAGAGATTCCTTGGGAATCTCTTCCAGCACTCTTCAAATCGGGTCAGTGGCATTTCCACCAGGACAATGCACCAGTCCACAACGCCATCCTTGTCACAGACTATTTGACCAAGATGGGCACCAAGACAGTTCCTTACCCTCCTTATAGTCCAGACTTTGCTCCCTGTGACTTCTGGTTATTCCCGAAGCTCAGAGGCTGTCGACATGAGACAATTGAGGAGATGAAAGAGGCTGTGACGAAGGTCATTGACACGCTCACAAAAGAGGACTTCCATGGGGCCTTCCAGAAGTTGTTGGAACGGTACAACAAGTGCATTGCAGCCGGAGGAGATTACTTCGAAGGGGACTAGAGTTTCATGTGTGTACTATCAATAAAAGTGCCCATACGAAAAAAGTCTGGAAACTTATTTAACGATCCTCGTACTTGAAACCATATAACTTTGTGCTAACAAGTGATTATTATTCTTAAATAAGAATAATAACTTGAAATCACATAATTGTTTGAATATTTGTATTTGATATATTAAGTTAGCATAATGGTTAGAGTGTCTGCCAAAGGTCCGGGAGACCTGGGTTCAATCTCAGATCGAGTCATACCAAAGCGTCAAAAAATGCAGTATCCCCCAAAATTAGTATATTGTAAATTTGGCAATCATAGGTGATCCAAAGGCTCCCTTTTCAATAGCTACTGCACCAAGGTGTAGGGGAAGGCGCTACTCCTTTCCCTGGATTGGCTCCACACCTTATAATGCTGAGTGATAAGCAAAGAGGGATCAAGTACCATTTTTTGAGTCTTTGGTATGACCCAGGTCTCCCGGGCTATTGGCGAACATTCTAACCATTATGCCAACTTGATATATAACGGTGTTGTAAGTTGGTCGACTATAGAGAAATATTTTTGATTTAAGAGGGTGTAACTTAAGATATTTTTCCTTTTCTTTTTAGTCCTAATTAAACAATAAAGTAAGTTGGCGACCTTAGTCGACGGTGACCCAAAGGCTCTCTTTTCAATAGCTACTACACAGAGGTGTAGAGGAGGGTGTCACTCCTTTCTGTGGATTACTCCACTTACCCTTGATCCATACCTTATAATACTGAGTGTTAAGCAAGCCGGCCTCAAGTAGCATCTTTTGAGTCTTTGGTATGACTCGACCTGGGATTGAACCCCGGTCTCCCAAACAATTGGCAAACATTCTACCCACAATGTAATTATAATAGTTATTAGAGACAAATCAAAAATGCTATGAAACATTGAAAATATAGTTATCATCATTTACAAAAAAATCAAATTTTGGCATTAATAACCCCTAAGGTGTTGATATGCCTTTAAATAAACTAAACTCGGGCTCTCTAACCTTGAGAAGGCAACCCTAATTAAAAAAATGTATTTAAAAAGCTCTTACTTCCGTAATATTGCAACTTGAAATGTAAATGGGGTTCTTATTTGTGAAAAAATGTAAATAGGAATCTTATATGCCATCGAACGTAAATGGGGGTCTTATACGCCAAAAGATATAAATAGGTGTCCTATACATGATCAAGTGTAGATGGGGTCTTATTTATGAAAATAATGTAAATAAGAATTGTATATGTCATCAAACGTGAAAGGGGGTCTTATTTACACTTACAGCTATAAAAAGAGTTTGATATACTGATATAGATAGGGGTCTTATATGCGTCAAAAAGTAATGAGGGGTTTTATATACTATCAGATGTAAATAGGGTATGATATAAATAGGAGTCTTATACACCACAAAATGTAAATTGGGGTCTGATATATCATGAAATGCAAATGGGGGTATTATATAACGCAAGATATAAATGGTCTTTTTTATTGGTATCAAATTTAAATGAAACTGGAGTCTTATACGTGATTGAATGTAACTGGAGTCTTATATGCCACAAGATTTAAGTGGGGTCTTATACGTGATCAAATGTAAATGGGGTCTTATACCTGATTGAATATAAATAGGGGTCTTATATACCACGAAATGCAAATGGGGTCTTATATGCGATTGAATGTAAATCGGTGTTTAATAGATGATAAAATGTGAATCGGAGTTTTTTTATGCCATCAAATGTGAATGGAGGTCATATACACTATCAGAAGTAAATAGGGTTTGATGCGATGTTATAAATGGGGGTGTTATATTCCACAAAGTGTAAATAGGGATCTTTTGCGTGAACAAAAATAAAGGGGGGGTCCTATACACGATAGAATGTGAATGGGGTTCTTGTAAATGGGGATTTTATAAGCCACAAAGAGTAGATGGCGGTTTCATACGCGATTAGATATAAATGGGAGGGGTCTTATTTACTACAAAATGTAAATAGGGGTCTTATAAGTAATTAAGTGTAAATTAGGGTTACAAAGAGTAAATGGCGGTTTCATACATGATTAGATATAGATGGGGGGTCTTATTTACGACAAAATGTAAATAGGGGTCTTATAGGTAATTAAGTGTAAATTAGGGTCACAAATAATTTTTTTTTTTTACATGGACGCTAACAAAACGGCTGGAGAAGCTAGACGGCAATTACACAAGAATGCTGTGTGCAATCTTGATCAAGTCCTGGCGGCAACACGCCACAAGACAGCAACTGTACGGCCACCTGCCTCCTAACTATTCAAGTTAGACGAACCAGACATGCAGGACACTGCTGGAGAAGCAGGGACGAACTCATAAGAGATGTACTCTAATGGACCCCCACACATGGCCGTGCAAAAAGCAGGATGACCAGCACGAACATGCATTCAGCAGCTATGTGAGGATACGGGATGTTGTCCTGAAGACCTGCCTAGGGCGATGAACGATAGGGAGGAGTGGCGAGAGAGGGTCAGGGATATCCGTGCTACCAGCGCGACATGATGATGATGATGATGAGGGTCACAAAGAGTAAATGGCGGTTTCATACATGCTTAGATATAAATGGGGGTTCTTATTTACCACAAAATGTAAATAGGGATCTTATAGGTAATTAAGTGTAAATTAGGGTCTTATACGGGATTAAATGTATGATATATGCTTCAAAATGTAAATCGAGTCTTATTTATGATCAAATCTAAATGGGAGTGGGGCTCATATGTGTTTTAAATGTAAATGGGGGTCTTATATACCTTAATATATTAATAGAGGTCTTATACGTGATGAAATTTAAGTGTAGTTCTTTACATGATTAAATGTAAAATGGGGGGGTCTTATATACCACAATATGTAAGTGGGGCTCTTATACATATTTAAATGTAAATGGGGGGTCTTATTCATCTCAGTATATAAATAGGAGTCTTATACGTGATGAAATTTAAGTGGAGGTCTTATACATGATTAAATGTAAATGGTGTCTTATATACCTCAAGATAGGGGTCTTATACGTGATTAAATGTGAATATGGGTCTTATAAGTGATTAACAGAAAATGCTGGTTTCATATGATATGTCAAGCAATGTAAATGTAAGTCTTATGCGTGATAAAATGTTAATTAGGGTCTTATATGCCACAAAATGTAAGTGGGGGTCTTATACGTGATCAAATGAAAGTGGAGGTCTTATATGCCACAAAATGTAGAATAGACTTTTATGCACTATCAAATGTACGCATAAACATACTAATGTTGTCCGACCAGCAAAAATTTAAATTCATCTGCTCCGTGCCGACACCGGATATCGTCTAGAGGACTTACCAAGAACGATAGCTGATTGGAACGGAATCAAAGGAACACATGCTGTCAGTAGGCCTTGATGATCATCATACACTATCAGATGTAATTAGATTTTTTAAGAGATGTACTCTTATGGATCCCCACACATGGCCGCGCAAAAGCAGGACGACCAGCACGAACATACATTCAGCAGCTATGTGAGGATACGGGATGTTGTCCTGAAGACCTACCTAGGGCGATGAACGATAGGGAGGAGTGGCGAAAGAGGGTCAGGGATATCCGTGCTACCAGCGCGATATGATGATGATGATATGCTAATAATGGGGTCTTATAACCCGCAAAACGAAAATAGAAGCCTTATACATGATGAAATTTAAATAGGGATTTTATGCATTATCAAATATCATCGAACATAAATGGGGGGGGTCTTAAAAAAACGCGAGAAGGATAGTTGAGTGTTTATTCTGTACAGTTTTCGTCCAGACCGGAAATGCGTTTTTCTTCAATAAGGCCCATTCTTCGGCCGAGATCGGTAAATTTGAGAATGACTTCCTGTTGCATTAGATTAAAACACATGGCGATCATCGCCATTCCAAAAAGTAGATATAAAGTGCAGATGGCCTGCTTCTCTGCGCTTGACCACGATTCGACATCTGACCCCGGGACAAAGTCTCCAAATCCGATTGTACTCAGAGTTACGAAGCAGAAATAAGAACTGATCAGGTAGTCCCAGCTTTTTTCCCATAGGGTGAATAAGACGGCACCAAGAAACACGTAAGCAGAAATAACCAAAAGAGAAACGGAAATAGGTACCCGGACTTCGGGTACACGGCTACTTATTTCATCATTCAGGGCTCTTTGGTTTGGCTTTATTGATTCTGGATCTGTCACGGCTGGATCAGAAGAGCTTGGATTAAAATCCTTCACTTCAGTATCGGAAGCTGTCTCGATATCGCCTTCATTGGCGGCATTGGTTGCTCCGATGTCGCTTGTCGTAGTTGCTTCGCTAGATGTCGCATTGAGTCGCTTGCTGTTCCGCTTGATGCGCTGGCTTTTCAAGCGACGTGAACTGACGCGATCCCGAGCGATTTCTTTTTTTTGCAGCTCTTTATTCGACTCCTTTGTGGACAGCATTTCTTCGTTTTCTTTCTCTTCCTTGTCTTCTTTCGTGAGCAACATTTCAGTCGACCGCCACATTTCGTTTCCTTTCTCGATCAGTTCCTCGAGGGCGTGTCGTGCGTGCTGCAGCCGCAGTCGTTGTTCGCGTCGCTGGGCAGAGATATATCGCCTCAGTCGCTGCCATTGTAGGTATAACCGGTAGCAGATATGACAGTAGAAGAATTTGAATGTCCCGGCCATGAGAGAACCAATGGTACGTAGGCAGAGCAAGGTCAATGGGATGCCGAATATCGCATAGATAATGGTCACGATGCGACCCCAGTCTGTTTTGGGTGCTATATGGCCGTACCCTGAAAAATAACACAAAAACAAGTAAACCTCTGATTCCAAATCATACGAGACATTTAGTGTGTCTTCTAAAAACAACAAAGAAAGAGAAGGAAAATTGTCAAATTCATTTGAAAATTTTAGAAGAAAACTAGGACTACCAACAAAGGTCACTCCGAAAATAATATCCCCCATTTATTGCCACATAAAGTACAAGAAACAAGGGGTCACAATAACCTCGCGGGAAGTTTTATTCAAATATAAGTAAAGTAAAGTTGTCTCCCTTTAGTCGAAGGCGACCAGAAGGCTCCCTTTTCAATAGCTACTACACCGCGGTGTAGGGGAGAGCGCTATTCCTTTCCCTAAATTGCTCCACTTTACTCTATACACGTACCTTGTATTGCTGAGTGTTAAGCAAGATGATATCAAGTACCATTTTTAAAGTTTTTGCTATGACGCGACCTGGGATTGAACCCAGGTCTCCCGGGCCTTTGGCGAACACTCTACCACTAGGCCAATGAGCCGGTTTATTCAAATATGAATTATTAATATTTATATTTAGCCTGGAATTTTTTTGGTGGAAATTAGCGATGTATGGTCATCCGTAAAGCTTACGTTAGTTGGGTTTTATGGCATATCAACCCTTACAGGTTATTAAATGTCAAATCCTCTTTATACATATGATTTGTAAACGAATAGTTCGTAGATAACATTTTTAAATGAGCCAGAGGTCATTTGTTTGCACACAGTTAAAGGTTTCAAGTACTGCTACCAAACAATTTGATTTAACATCAGTCATTTGTTTGCACATAGTTAAATGGTTCTACATATGATTTATAAGTCAATAGTTGGTTGGTAATCTTATTTTGAAATGAGTCACAGCTAATTTGTTTGCACACAGTTATTACTTTTGTTTTCACACAGTTAAATGGTTCCAAGTATTCTAAATCTAATAATTCTATTTAGTATTAATCATTTGTTTGCACACAGTTAAATTGCTTTGAGTATTGCTCTCTAACACCAATAGTTTTATTTGCACACGGTTAAATGGTTTCAAGCATTGCTATGTTATACTAACTATTCAATTTAGGCAAACAGTTAATGATTAATTTTAGACAGGTCTTTGCAAAGACTCAACTGACCTCAATGCAGAAAAGATAGAATTTCAGATATATCTGACATTAGTCTTCACATCTGCTAGCAAAAGATACGCAAAAAATATTTTACATTACAGTTGAAGCTAATGATAAATTTATCTACGCCACATGATGGATTTTACTTATTTCAGGGAGTCTTAAGGAGTAGAATAGATGTTCAATACCAGCATTAGTATATCCGTGATATACTAATATTGAACTCAACAGAATGAAAGACAAGATAAACGCATTTTACCCATACAAAAACGTTTTGCGGGTGACTCCCCGTGGCATAGTGGCTAAAGTGCAGGACTTTGACATTGTAGTAAGCGAGTTCAAACTCCAGTCACGCTATCAGGTTCACTTTCAAATTAATACCCTTGAGAAAGGCATGAACCTCCTTATCCCTCCAGCTATGGATTGAATAGCACCACTACTGTTCTTCTACAAGGATAGCTCACGAAGGTTGACATGCCATTAAACAAAGAAACATTTAATTTTTATATACATTATATACACATGGTTTTAGCCGTTTTCTTTCAGACCTGACCGATAAAATGAAACGCAGTTTCTTCCAAGCAGCGGTCGTATCGATACTGCTATATGGATGCACTACTTGGACGCTAACAAAGCGGCTAGAGAAAAAGCTAGACGGCAATTACACAAGAATACTGCGAGCAATATTGAACAAGTCATGGAGGCAACACCACAGAAAGCACCAACT
Organism: Sepioteuthis lessoniana; assembly: GCA_963585895.1. Taxonomy (NCBI): domain Eukaryota; kingdom Metazoa; phylum Mollusca; class Cephalopoda; order Myopsida; family Loliginidae; genus Sepioteuthis; species Sepioteuthis lessoniana. The sequence goes on from CAUZXS010004922.1 coordinate 39,808, forward strand.
GTACGGCCACCTACCTCCCATCACGAAAACTATTCAAGTTAGACGAACCAGACATGCAGGACACTGCTAGAGAAGCAGGGACAGCTCATAAGTGACGTACTCCTGTGGATCCCCACATATGACCGAGCAAAAGCAGGACGGCCAGCTCGAACCTACATACAGCAGCTATGTGAGGATACGGGATGTAGCCCTGAAGACCTGCCAGAAGCGATGAACGATAGGGAGGAGTGGCGAGAGAGGGTAAGAGATATCTGTGCTGTCGGTACGACATGATGATGATGATGATGATATAGACATGTATCAAAACAAACAAAAATATACGCATATTGTTCCATAAATAAGCAGTTTGTAGAGGGGGTACAAAAAAGGGAAAAGTCTCACTTGATGAAAATATGTAATATTGCCCCGTAGCTTTACCGTTCCCCGGTAGAGTCAGAGACAACAGAGGAAAAAAGAGCCGGAGAAAGTGTTTTGGGGGGCTGTTGTACGACACCCTACGAGCCCCTAAATGACACAAATTATTTAAGGAAGATAACTATTTTTGAATCCTTATAAGAAATCTCTCACTGAACAGGTTTTTGAATCAGTAACAAAGAGCCCACAATGAAAAAAAAAAAAAAAAAATGAGGGAACGGACAAATAATTCATGTACTGAAATAAATCACGTTAAACAATATGACAATATTGTATTAAGGTTCCGTCAAAAGTAGCTAACGGGGAACAGTCCCTTCTGAAGGGAGATAATTATTTCTTGTCTCCCAACATTTACAAACATTCAAAATTTTCTGAGCTTCGTCACTCATTCAAGTACTGAACAAAATCATCATTGCTTAACTTCTTCCTTTCTTTTGCTATTACTTACGATATCTGCTGTTACTCACACAAGTACGGAACAAGATCAGCACTTACCCAGTCGGCTGGGGCTGTAGAATACACCGACTGCGCCTCTGCAGAAGGATTAGACCCCACCCCAATGAGTGTCCTGATATGACACTAAACAATCTGATGGTGAGGTCCCAGTGATGCTGGAGCTTTGGGGAATGCGAAGTACCCCTTCATTGTCTTTGCTCCCAAGTCCACTCTGGGCCGGAATGGTAGCACCTGATAGGGCGGCCCTATCTATGGGTTAAGTAGAACTAAACTGCATACTGCTAAACTGAATTTGGTGAAACGCGACCTGGAATTGAATCCAAGTCTCCCGGACCATTGGGAACACTCTACCCACTAGGCCAATGAGCCTTATGATACAGAGTGTTAAGCAAGGAGATATCAAGCACTATTTTTTTAAAGTATGACGCGATCTTGGACTGAACCTTCGTCTCCCGGGCCGTTGGCAAACATTCTACCCACAAGACCAAATTTGATAGAGACTTTATAAAATCAAATAAAGAGGAGTGACTGAACGGTGAAATATCCACGATCTAAATAGCAACAGAAATAAGATGAAAGATAAACTAGAAAAAGAATTAATAGTATGATACAAAGCTTCATTTAATAAAACGAAAATTAAGATGATTACATACAATACCACGAACAAAAATAAGATGAAAGAGAAACTAATAAAAAGATTAGTAATTATAATAAGTGAGGTTTAGGGTTAGGGTTAGGTTCATTAAAGAAATTTAGACAGCTCAATACTATTATGTCTGCTACTACTTCGCAAACAAGCAAGAAAATTAGCAGGAGTTGAAGAACTAGTTGAATATTAATAATAATGACAATGAGTCATTTAAGAAAATCGTACAAAACGAAACCTCTTGTTGGTTCTTTATCAAGGGAACCAACATTTGGTTCATTGAATGCAATTGATACGTGTAAAGAAATCTCGAGTGTTCAGCTTACAAGAACTTTCTTTTGGCCTTATCAATGTAGATAAGTAGTTGTAACATGTGCATCATATCAACAGATGAACATCTTGATGTATAAACTTGTCTATGTGTGTAGAGGATGGGGAAGACGCACATAGACCTGCTTTCAAAGGTACAGAAAAGAATTACCCCAAAGCTTCATATGAATTTACACGCTACTAATTTAAACGACTAACTGTAGTTATCCATTTTACATATGGGTTGTAAGATGGTCATTATTAAAAATAAAGGATGCAGAGTCAGTTTTATTAAAGTTTAGGATAATTATTCGTAAGCAGTACTTAGCCATATTACAGACGGGTTGTAAGATGGTCATTATTAAAAATAAATAATGTAGAGTCACTTTTATTAAAGTTTAGGATAATTATTCGTAAGCAGTACTTAGCCATATTACATAGGGGTTGTAAGATGGTCATTATTAAAAATAAAGGATGTAGAGTCAGTTTTATTAAAGTTTAGGATAATTATTCGTAAGCAGTACTTAGCCATATTACAGACGGGTTGTAAGATGGTCATTATTAAAAATAAAGGATGTAGAGTCAGTTTTATTAAAGTTTAGGATAATTATTCGTAAGCAGTACTTAGCCATATTACAGACGGGTTGTAAGATGGTCATTATTAAAAATAAAGGATGTAGAGTCAGTTTTATTAAAGTTTAGGATAATTATTCGTAAGCAGTACTTAGCCATATTACAGACAGGTTGTAAGATGGTCATTATTAAAAATAAAGGATGTAGAGTCAGTTTTATTAAAGTTTAGGATAATTATTCGTAAGCAGTACTTAGCCATATTACAGACGGGTTGTAAGATGGTCATTATTAAAAATAAACGATATAGAGTCAGTTTTATTAAAGTTTAGGATAATTATTCGTAAGCAGTACTTAGCCATATTACAGACGGGTTGTAAGATGGTCATTATTAAAAATAAAGGATGTAGAGTCAGTTTTATTAAAGTTTAGGATAATTATTCGTAAGCAGTACTTAGCCATATTACAGACGGGTTGTAAGATGGTCATTATTAAAAATAAAGGATGTAGAGTCAGTTTTATTAAAGTTTAGGATAATTATTCGTAAGCAGTACTTAGCCATATTACAGACGGGTTGTAAGATGGTCATTATAAAAAATAAAGAATGTAGAGTCAGTTTTATTAAAGTTTAGGATAATTATTCGTAAGCAGTACTTAGCCATATTACAGACGGGTTGTAAGATGGTCATTATAAAAAATAAAGAATGTAGAGTCAGTTTTATTAAAGTTTAGGATAATTATTCGTAAGCAGTACTTAGCCATATTACAGACGGGTTGTAAGATGGTCATTATTAAAAATAAAGGATGTAGAGTCACTTTTATTAAAGTTTAGGATAATTATTCGTAAGCAGTACTTAGCCATATTACAGACGGGTTGTAAGATGGTCATTATTAAAAATAAAGGATGTAGAGTCAGTTTTATTAAAGTTTAGGATAATTATTCGTAAGCAGTACTTAGCCATATTACAGACGGGTTGTAAGATGGTCATTATTAAAAATAAAGTATGTAGAATCAGTTTTATTAAAGTTTAGGATAATTATTCGTAAGCAGTACTTAGCCATATTACAGACGGGTTGTAAGATGGTCATTATTAAAAATAAACGATGTAGAGTCAGTTTTATTAAAGTTTAGGATAATTATTCGTAAGCAGTACTTAGCCATATTACAGACGGGTTGTAAGATGGTCATTATTAAAAATAAAGGATGTAGAGTGACTTTTATTAAAGTTTAGGATAATTATTCGTAAGCAGTACTTAGCCATATTACAGACGGGTTGTAAGATGGTCATTATTAAAAATAAAGGATGTAGAGTTAGTTTTATTAAAGTTTAGGATAATTATTCGTAAGCAGTACTTAGCCATATTACAGACGGGTTGTAAGATGGTCATTATTAAAAATAAAGTATGTAGAATCAGTTTTATTAAAGTTTAGGATAATTATTCGTAAGCAGTACTTAGCCATATTACAGACGGGTTGTAAGATGGTCATTATTAAAAATAAAGGATGTAGAGTCAGTTTTATTAAAGTTTAGGATAATTATTCGTAAGCAGTACTTAGCCATATTACAGACGGGTTGTAAGATGGTCATTATTAAAAATAAAGGATGTAGAGTTAGTTTTATTAAAGTTTAGGATAATTATTCGTAAGCAGTACTTAGCCATATTACAGACGGGTAGTAAGATGGTCATTATTAAAAATAAAGTATGTAGAATCAGTTTTATTAAAGTTTAGGATAATTATTCGTAAGCAGTACTTAGCCATATTACAGACGGGTTGTAAGATGGTCATTATTAAAAATAAAGGATGTAGAGTCACTTTTATTAAAGTTTAGGATAATTATTCGTAAGCAGTACTTAGCCATATTACAGACGGGTTGTAAGATGGTCATTATTAAAAATAAAGTATGTAGAATCAGTTTTATTAAAGTTTAGGATAATTATTCGTAAGCAGTTCTTAGCCATATTACATACGGGTTGTAAGATGGTCATTATTAAAAATAAACGATGTAGAATCAGTTTTATTAAAGTTTAGGATAATTATTCGTAAGCAGTACTTAGCCATATTACAGACGGGTTGTAAGATGGTCATTATTAAAAATAAAGGATGTAGAGTCACTTTTATTAAAGTTTAGGATAATTATTCGTAAGCAGTACTTAGCCATATTACAGACGGGTTGTAAGATGGTCATTATTAAAAATAAACGATGTAGAATCAGTTTTATTAAAGTTTAGGATAATTATTCGTAAGCAGTACTTAGCCATATTACAGACGGGTTGTAAGATGGTCATTATTAAAAATAAAGGATGTAGAGTCACTTTTATTAAAGTTTAGGATAATTATTCGTAAGCAGTACTTAGCCATATTACAGATGGGTTGTAAGATGGTCATTATTAAAAATAAAGGATGTAGAGTCACTTTTATTAAAGTTTAGGATAATTATTCGTAAGCAGTACTTAGCCATATTACAGACGGGTTGTAAGATGGTCATTATTAAAAATAAACGATGTACAGTCAGTTTTATTAAAGTTTAGGATAATTATTCGTAAGCAGTACTTAGCCATATTACAGACGGGTTGTAAGATGGTCATTATTAAAAATAAACGATGTAGAGTCAGTTTTATTAAAGTTTAGGATAATTATTCGTAAGCAGTACTTAGCCATATTACAGATGGGTTGTAAGATGGTCATTATTAAAAATAAACGATGTAGAGTCAGTTTTATTAAAGTTTAGGATAATTATTCGTAAGCAGTACTTAGCCATATTACAGACGGATTGTAAGATGGTCATTATTAAAAATAAAGGATATAGAGTCACTTTTATTAAAGTTTAGGATAATTATTCGTAAGCAGTACTTAGCCATATTACAGACGGATTGTAAGATGGTCATTATTAAAAATAAAGGATGTAGAGTCACTTTTATTAAAGTTTAGGATAATTATTCGTAAGCAGTACTTAGCCATATTACAGACGGGTTGTAAGATGGTCATTATTAAAAATAAAGGATGTAGAGTCAGTTTTATTAAAGTTTAGGATAATTATTCGTAAGCAGTACTTAGCCATATTACAGACGGGTTGTAAGATGGTCATTATTAAAAATAAACGATGTAGAGTCAGTTTTATTAAAGTTTAGGATAATTATTCGTAAGCAGTACTTAGCCATATTACATACGGGTTGTAAGATGGTCATTATTAAAAATAAAGGATGTAGAGTCAGTTTTATTAAAGTTTAGGATAATTATTCGTAAGCAGTACTTAGCCATATTACAGACGGATTGTAAGATGGTCATTATTAAAAATAAAGGATATAGAGTCACTTTTATTAAAGTTTAGGATAATTATTCGTAAGCAGTACTTAGCCATATTACAGACGGATTGTAAGATGGTCATTATTAAAAATAAAGGATGTAGAGTCAGTTTTATTAAAGTTTAGGATAATTATTCGTAAGCAGTACTTAGCCATATTACAGACGGGTTGTAAGATGGTCATTATTAAAAATAAAGGATGTAGAGTCAGTTTTATTAAAGTTTAGGATAATTATTCGTAAGCAGTACTTAGCCATATTACAGACGGGTTGTAAGATGGTCATTATTAAAAATAAACGATGTAGAGTCAGTTTTATTAAAGTTTAGGATAATTATTCGTAAGCAGTACTTAGCCATATTACAGATGGGTTGTAAGATGGTCATTATTAAAAATAAACGATGTAGAGTCAGTTTTATTAAAGTTTAGGATAATTATTCGTAAGCAGTACTTAGCCATATTACAGACGGGTTGTAAGATGGTCATTATTAAAAATAAACGATGTAGAGTCAGTTTTATTAAAGTTTAGGATAATTATTCGTAAGCAGTACTTAGCCATATTACAGACGGGTTGTAAGATGGTCATTATTAAAAATAAACGATGTAGAGTCAGTTTTATTAAAGTTTAGGATAATTATTCGTAAGCAGTACTTAGCCATATTACAGACGGGTTGTAAGATGGTCATTATTAAAAATAAAGGATGTAGAGTCAGTTTTATTAAAGTTTAGGATAATTATTCGTAAGCAGTACTTAGCCATATTACAGACGGGTTGTAAGATGGTCATTATTAAAAATAAACGATGTAGAGTCAGTTTTATTAAAGTTTAGGATAATTATTCGTAAGCAGTACTTAGCCATATTACAGACGGGTTGTAAGATGGTCATTATTAAAAATAAACGATGTAGAATCAGTTTTATTAAAGTTTAGGATAATTATTCGTAAGCAGTACTTAGCCATATTACAGACGGGTTGTAAGATGATCATTATTAAAAATAAAGGATGTAGAGTCACTTTTATTAAAGTTTAGGATAATTATTCGTAAGCAGTACTTAGCCATATTACAGATGGGTTGTAAGATGGTCATTATTAAAAATAAACGATGTAGAGTCAGTTTTATTAAAGTTTAGGATAATTATTCGTAAGCAGTACTTAGCCATATTACAGACGGGTTGTAAGATGGTCATTATTAAAAATAAACGATGTAGAGTCAGTTTTATTAAAGTTTAGGATAATTATTCGTAAGCAGTACTTAGCCATATTACAGATGGGTTGTAAGATGGTCATTATTAAAAATAAACGATGTAGAGTCAGTTTTATTAAAGTTTAGGATAATTATTCGTAAGCAGTACTTAGCCATATTACAGACGGATTGTAAGATGGTCATTATTAAAAATAAAGGATATAGAGTCACTTTTATTAAAGTTTAGGATAATTATTCGTAAGCAGTACTTAGCCATATTACAGACGGATTGTAAGATGGTCATTATTAAAAATAAAGGATGTAGAGTCACTTTTATTAAAGTTTAGGATAATTATTCGTAAGCAGTACTTAGCCATATTACAGACGGGTTGTAAGATGGTCATTATTAAAAATAAACGATGTAGAGTCAGTTTTATTAAAGTTTAGGATAATTATTCGTAAGCAGTACTTAGCCATATTACAGATGGGTTGTAAGATGGTCATTATTAAAAATAAACGATGTAGAGTCAGTTTTATTAAAGTTTAGGATAATTATTCGTAAGCAGTACTTAGCCATATTACAGACGGGTTGTAAGATGGTCATTATTAAAAATAAACGATGTAGAGTCAGTTTTACTAAAGTTTAGGATAATTATTCGTAAGCAGTACTTAGCCATATTACAGATGGGTTGTAAGATGGTCATTATTAAAAATAAAGGATGTAGAGTCAGTTTTATTAAAGTTTAGGATAATTATTCGTAAGCAGTACTTAGCCATATTACAGACGGGTTGTAAGATGGTCATTATTAAAAATAAACGATGTAGAGTCAGTTTTATTAAAGTTTAGGATAATTATTCGTAAGCAGTACTTAGCCATATTACATAGGGGTTGTAAGATGGTCATTATTAAAAATAAAGGATGTAGAGTCAGTTTTATTAAAGTTTAGGATAATTATTCGTAAGCAGTACTTAGCCATATTACAGACGGGTTGTAAGATGGTCATTATTAAAAATAAAGGATGTAGAGTCAGTTTTATTAAAGTTTAGGATAATTATTCGTAAGCAGTACTTAGCCATATTACATAGGGGTTGTAAGATGGTCATTATTAAAAATAAAGGATATAGAGTCAGTTTTATTAAAGTTTAGGATAATTATTCGTAAGCAGTACTTAGCCATATTACAGACGGGTTGTAAGATGGTCATTATTAAAAATAAACGATGTAGAGTCAGTTTTATTAAAGTTTAGGATAATTATTCCTAAGCAGTACTTAGCCATATTACATAGGGGTTGTAAGATGGTCATTATTAAAAATAAAGGATGTAGAGTCAGTTTTATTAAAGTTTAAGATAATTATTCGTAAGCAGTACTTAGCCATATTACATACGGGTTGTAAGATGGTCATTATTAAAAATAAAGGATGTAGAGTCAGTTTTATTAAAGTTTAGGATAATTATTCGTAAGCAGAACTTAGCCATATTACAGACGGGTTGTAAGATGGTCATTATTAAAAATAAACGATGTAGAGTCAGTTTTATTAAAGTTTAGGATAATTATTCGTAAGCAGTACTTAGCCATATTACATAGGGGTTGTAAGATGGTCATTATTAAAAATAAAGGATGTAGAGTCAGTTTTATTAAAGTTTAGGATAATTATTCGTAAGCAGTACTTAGCCATATTACAGACGGGTTGTAAGATGGTCATTATTAAAAATAAAGGATGTAGAGTCAGTTTTATTAAAGTTTAGGATAATTATTCGTAAGCAGTACTTAGCCATATTACATAGGGGTTGTAAGATGGTCATTATTAAAAATAAAGGATGTAGAGTCAGTTTTATTAAAGTTTAGGATAATTATTCGTAAGCAGTACTTAGCCATATTACAGACGGGTTGTAAGATGGTCATTATTAAAAATAAAGGATGTAGAGTCAGTTTTATTAAAGTTTAGGATAATTATTCGTAAGCAGTACTTAGCCATATTACATAGGGGTTGTAAGATGGTCATTATTAAAAATGAAGGATGTAGAGTCAGTTTTATTAAAGTTTAGGATAATTATTCGTAAGCAGTACTTAGCCATATTACAGACGGGTTGTAAGATGGTCATTATTAAAAATAAACGATGTAGAGTCAGTTTTATTAAAGTTTAGGATAATTATTCGTAAGCAGTACTTAGCGATATTACAGACGGATTGTAAGATGGTCATTATTAAAAATAAACGATGTAGAGTCATTTTATTAAAGTTTAGGATAATTATTCGTAAGCAGTACTTAGCCATATTACAGACGGGTTGTATGATGGTCATTATTAAAAATAAACGATGTAGAGTCAGTTTTATTAAAGTTTAGGATAATTATTCGTAAGCAGTACTTAGCCATATTACAGACGGATTGTAAGATGGTCATTATTAAAAATAAAGGATGTAGAGTCAGTTTTATTAAAGTTTAGGATAATTATTCGTAAGCAGTACTTAGCCATATTACAGACGGGTTGTAAGATGGTCATTATTAAAAATAAACGATGTAGAGTGACTTTTATTAAAGTTTAGGATAATTATTCGTAAGCAGTACTTAGCCATATTACAGACGGGTTGTAAGATGGTCATTATTAAAAATAAAGGATGTAGAGTCAGTTTTATTAAAGTTTAGGATAATTATTCGTAAGCAGTACTTAGCCATATTACAGACGGGTTGTAAGATGGTCATTATTAAAAATAAACGATGTAGAGTGACTTTTATTAAAGTTTAGGATAATTATTCGTAAGCAGTACTTAGCCATATTACAGACGGGTTGTAAGATGGTCATTATTAAAAATAAAGGATGTAGAGTCAATTTTATTGAAGTTTAGGATAATTATTCGTAAGCAGTACTTAGCCATATTACAGACGGGTTGTAAGATGGTCATTATTAAAAATAAACGATGTAGAGTCAGTTTTATTAAAGTTTAGGATAATTATTCGTAAGCAGTACTTAGCCATATTACAGACGGGTTGTAAGATGGTCATTATTAAAAATAAACGATGTAGAGTGACTTTTATTAAAGTTTAGGATAATTATTCGTAAGCAGTACTTAGCCATATTACAGACGGGTTGTAAGATGGTCATTATTAAAAATAAACGATGTAGAGTGACTTTTATTAAAGTTTAGGATAATTATTCGTAAGCAGTACTTAGCCATATTACAGACGGGTTGTAAGATGGTCATTATTAAAAATAAAGGATGTAGAGTCAGTTTTATTAAAGTTTAGGATAATTATTCGTAAGCAGTACTTAGCCATATTACAGACGGGTTGTAAGATGGTCATTATTAAAAATAAAGGATGTAGAGTCACTTTTATTAAAGTTTAGGATAATTATTCGTAAGCAGTACTTAGCCATATTACATACGGGTTGTAAGATGGTCATTATTAAAAATAAAGGATGTAGAGTCACTTTTATTAAAGTTTAGGATAATTATTCGTAAGCAGTACTTAGCCATATTACAGACGGGTTGTAAGATGGTCATTATTAAAAATAAATAATGTAGAGTCACTTTTATTAAAGTTTAGGATAATTATTCGGAAGCAGTACTTAGCCATATTACAGACGGGTTGTAAGATGGTCATTATTAAAAATAAAGGATGTAGAGTCAGTTTTATTAAAGTTTAGGATAATTATTCGTAAGCAGTACTTAGCCATATTACAGACGGGTTGTAAGATGGTCATTATTAAAAATAAAGGATGTAGAGTCAGTTTTATTAAAGTTTAGGATAATTATTCGGAAGCAGTACTTAGCCATATTACAGACGGGTTGTAAGATGGTCATTATTAAAAATAAAGGATGTAGAGTCAGTTTTATTAAAGTTTAGGATAATTATTCGTAAGCAGTACTTAGCCATATTACAGACGGGTTGTAAGATGGTCATAATTAAAAATAAAGGATATAGAGTCAGTTTTATTAAAGTTTAGGATAATTATTCGTAAGCAGTACTTAGCCATATTACAGACGGGTTGTAAGATGGTCATTATTAAAAATAAAGGATGTAGAGTCAGTTTTATTAAAGTTTAGGATAATTATTCGTAAGCAGTACTTAGCCATATTACAGATGGGTTGTAAGATGGTCATTATTAAAAATAAAGGATGTAGAGTCAGTTTTATTAAAGTTTAGGATAATTATTCGTAAGCAGTACTTAGCCATATTACAGACGGGTTGTAAGATGGTCATTATTAAAAATAAAGGATGTAGAGTCAGTTTTATTAAAGTTTAGGATAATTATTCGTAAGCAGTACTTAGCCATATTACAGACGGGTTGTAAGATGGTCATTATTAAAAATAAAGGATGTAGAGTCAGTTTTATTAAAGTTTAGGATAATTATTCGTAAGCAGTACTTAGCCATATTACAGACGGGTTGTAAGATGGTCATTATTAAAAATAAAGGATACAGAGTCAGTTTTATTAAAGTTTAGGATAATTATTCGTAAGCAGTACTTAGCCATATTACAGACGGGTTGTAAGATGGTCATTATTAAAAATAAAGGATGTAGAGTCAGTTTTATTAAAGTTTAGGATAATTATTCGTAAGCAGTACTTAGCCATATTACAGACGGGTTGTAAGATGGTCATTATTAAAAATAAAGGATGTAGAGTCACTTTTATTAAAGTTTAGGATAATTATTCGTAAGCAGTACTTAGCCATATTACAGACGGGTTGTAAGATGGTCATTATTAAAAATAAAGGATGTAGAGTCATTTTTATTAAAGTTTAGGATAATTATTCGTAAGCAGTACTTAGCCATATTACATACGGGTTGTAAGATGGTCATTATTAAAAATAAAGGCTGTAGAGTCAGTTTTATTAAAGTTTAGGATAATTATTCGTAAGCAGTACTTAGCCATATTACATACGGGTTGTAAGATGGTCATTATTAAAAATAAAGGATGTAGAGTCACTTTTATTAAAGTTTAGGATAATTATTCGTAAGCAGTACTTAGCCATATTATAATTATTCGTAAGCAGTACTTAGCCATATTACATACGGGTTGTAAGATGGTCATTATTAAAAATAAACGATGTAGAGTCACTTTTATAAAATTTTAGGATAATTATTCGTAAGCAGTACTTAGCCATATTATAATTATTCGTAAGCAGTACTTAGCCATATTACATACGGGTTGTAAGATGGTCATTATTAAAAATAAACGATGTAGAGTCACTTTTATTAAAGTTTAGGATAATTATTCGTAAGCAGTACTTAGCCATATTACAGACGGGTTGTAAGATGGTCATTATTAAAAATAAATAATGTAGAGTCACTTTTATTAAAGTTTAGGATAATTATTCGGAAGCAGTACTTAGCCATATTACAGACGGGTTGTAAGATGGTCATTATTAAAAATAAAGGATATAGAGTCAGTTTTATTAAAGTTTAGGATAATTATTCGTAAGCAGTACTTAGCCATATTACAGACGGGTTGTAAGATGGTCATTATTAAAAATAAAGGATGTAGAGTCAGTTTTATTAAAGTTTAGGATAATTATTGTAAGCAGTACTTAGCCATATTACAGATGGGTTGTAAGATGGTCATTATTAAAAATAAAGGATGTAGAGTCAGTTTTATTAAAGTTTAGGATAATTATTCGTAAGCAGTACTTAGCCATATTACAGACGGGTTGTAAGATGGTCATTATTAAAAATAAAGGATGTAGAGTCAGTTTTATTAAAGTTTAGGATAATTATTCGTAAGCAGTACTTAGCCATATTACAGACGGGTTGTAAGATGGTCATTATTAAAAATAAAGGATGTAGAGTCAGTTTTATTAAAGTTTAGGATAATTATTCGTAAGCAGTACTTAGCCATATTACAGACGGGTTGTAAGATGGTCATTATTAAAAATAAAGGATACAGAGTCAGTTTTATTAAAGTTTAGGATAATTATTCGTAAGCAGTACTTAGCCATATTACAGACGGGTTGTAAGATGGTCATTATTAAAAATAAAGGATGTAGAGTCAGTTTTATTAAAGTTTAGGATAATTATTCGTAAGCAGTACTTAGCCATATTACAGACGGGTTGTAAGATGGTCATTATTAAAAATAAAGGATGTAGAGTCACTTTTATTAAAGTTTAGGATAATTATTCGTAAGCAGTACTTAGCCATATTACAGACGGGTTGTAAGATGGTCATTATTAAAAATAAAGGATGTAGAGTCACTTTTATTAAAGTTTAGGATAATTATTCGTAAGCAGTACTTAGCCATATTACATACGGGTTGTAAGATGGTCATTATTAAAAATAAAGGCTGTAGAGTCAGTTTTATTAAAGTTTAGGATAATTATTCGTAAGCAGTACTTAGCCATATTACATACGGGTTGTAAGATGGTCATTATTAAAAATAAAGGATGTAGAGTCACTTTTATTAAAGTTTAGGATAATTATTCGTAAGCAGTACTTAGCCATATTATAATTATTCGTAAGCAGTACTTAGCCATATTACATACGGGTTGTAAGATGGTCATTATTAAAAATAAACGATGTAGAGTCACTTTTATTAAAGTTTAGGATAATTATTCGTAAGCAGTACTTAGCCATATTATAATTATTCGTAAGCAGTACTTAGCCATATTACATACGGGTTGTAAGATGGTCATTATTAAAAATAAACGATGTAGAGTCACTTTTATTAAAGTTTAGGATAATTATTCGTAAGCAGTACTTAGCCATATTACAGACGGGTTGTAAGATGGTCATTATTAAAAATAAATAATGTAGAGTCACTTTTATTAAAGTTTAGGATAATTATTCGGAAGCAGTACTTAGCCATATTACAGACGGGTTGTAAGATGGTCATTATTAAAAATAAAGGATGTAGAGTCAGTTTTATTAAAGTTTAGGATAATTATTCGTAAGCAGTACTTAGCCATATTACAGACGGGTTGTAAGATGGTCATTATTAAAAATAAAGGATGTAGAGTCACTTTTATTAAAGTTTAGGATAATTATTCGTAAGCAGTACTTAGCCATATTACAGACGGGTTGTAAGATGGTCATTATTAAAAATAAAGGATGTAGAGTCACTTTTATTAAAGTTTAGGATAATTATTCGTAAGCAGTACTTAGCCATATTACATACGGGTTGTAAGATGGTCATTATTAAAAATAAAGGCTGTAGAGTCAGTTTTATTAAAGTTTAGGATAATTATTCGTAAGCAGTACTTAGCCATATTACATACGGGTTGTAAGATGGTCATTATTAAAAATAAAGGATGTAGAGTCACTTTTATTAAAGTTTAGGATAATTATTCGTAAGCAGTACTTAGCCATATTATAATTATTCGTAAGCAGTACTTAGCCATATTACATACGGGTTGTAAGATGGTCATTATTAAAAATAAACGATGTAGAGTCACTTTTATTAAAGTTTAGGATAATTATTCGTAAGCAGTACTTAGCCATATTACAGACGGGTTGTAAGATGGTCATTATTAAAAATAAAGGATACAGAGTCAGTTTTATTAAAGTTTAGGATAATTATTCGTAAGCAGTACTTAGCCATATTACAGACGGGTTGTAAGATGGTCATTATTAAAAATAAAGGATGTAGAGTCAGTTTTATTAAAGTTTAGGATAATTATTCGTAAGCAGTACTTAGCCATATTACAGACGGGTTGTAAGATGGTCATTATTAAAAATAAAGGATGTAGAGTCACTTTTATTAAAGTTTAGGATAATTATTCGTAAGCAGTACTTAGCCATATTACAGACGGGTTGTAAGATGGTCATTATTAAAAATAAAGGATGTAGAGTCACTTTTATTAAAGTTTAGGATAATTATTCGTAAGCAGTACTTAGCCATATTACATACGGGTTGTAAGATGGTCATTATTAAAAATAAAGGCTGTAGAGTCAGTTTTATTAAAGTTTAGGATAATTATTCGTAAGCAGTACTTAGCCATATTACATACGGGTTGTAAGATGGTCATTATTAAAAATAAAGGATGTAGAGTCACTTTTATTAAAGTTTAGGATAATTATTCGTAAGCAGTACTTAGCCATATTATAATTATTCGTAAGCAGTACTTAGCCATATTACATACGGGTTGTAAGATGGTCATTATTAAAAATAAACGATGTAGAGTCACTTTTATTAAAGTTTAGGATAATTATTCGTAAGCAGTACTTAGCCATATTATAATTATTCGTAAGCAGTACTTAGCCATATTACATACGGGTTGTAAGATGGTCATTATTAAAAATAAACGATGTAGAGTCACTTTTATTAAAGTTTAGGATAATTATTCGTAAGCAGTACTTAGCCATATTACAGACGGGTTGTAAGATGGTCATTATTAAAAATAAATAATGTAGAGTCACTTTTATTAAAGTTTAGGATAATTATTCGGAAGCAGTACTTAGCCATATTACAGACGGGTTGTAAGATGGTCATTATTAAAAATAAAGGATGTAGAGTCAGTTTTATTAAAGTTTAGGATAATTATTCGTAAGCAGTACTTAGCCATATTACAGACGGGTTGTAAGATGGTCATTATTAAAAATAAAGGATGTAGAGTCACTTTTATTAAAGTTTAGGATAATTATTCGTAAGCAGTACTTAGCCATATTACAGACGGGTTGTAAGATGGTCATTATTAAAAATAAAGGATGTAGAGTCACTTTTATTAAAGTTTAGGATAATTATTCGTAAGCAGTACTTAGCCATATTACATACGGGTTGTAAGATGGTCATTATTAAAAATAAAGGCTGTAGAGTCAGTTTTATTAAAGTTTAGGATAATTATTCGTAAGCAGTACTTAGCCATATTACATACGGGTTGTAAGATGGTCATTATTAAAAATAAAGGATGTAGAGTCACTTTTATTAAAGTTTAGGATAATTATTCGTAAGCAGTACTTAGCCATATTATAATTATTCGTAAGCAGTACTTAGCCATATTACATACGGGTTGTAAGATGGTCATTATTAAAAATAAACGATGTAGAGTCACTTTTATTAAAGTTTAGGATAATTATTCGTAAGCAGTACTTAGCCATATTATAATTATTCGTAAGCAGTACTTAGCCATATTACATACGGGTTGTAAGATGGTCATTATTAAAAATAAACGATGTAGAGTCACTTTTATTAAAGTTTAGGATAATTATTCGGAAGCAGTACTTAGCCATATTACAGACGGGTTGTAAGATGGTCATTATTAAAAATAAAGGATATAGAGTCAGTTTTATTAAAGTTTAGGATAATTATTCGTAAGCAGTACTTAGCCATATTACAGACGGGTTGTAAGATGGTCATTATTAAAAATAAAGGATGTAGAGTCAGTTTTATTAAAGTTTAGGATAATTATTGTAAGCAGTACTTAGCCATATTACAGATGGGTTGTAAGATGGTCATTATTAAAAATAAAGGATGTAGAGTCAGTTTTATTAAAGTTTAGGATAATTATTCGTAAGCAGTACTTAGCCATATTACAGACGGGTTGTAAGATGGTCATTATTAAAAATAAAGGATGTAGAGTCAGTTTTATTAAAGTTTAGGATAATTATTCGTAAGCAGTACTTAGCCATATTACAGACGGGTTGTAAGATGGTCATTATTAAAAATAAAGGATGTAGAGTCAGTTTTATTAAAGTTTAGGATAATTATTCGTAAGCAGTACTTAGCCATATTACAGACGGGTTGTAAGATGGTCATTATTAAAAATAAAGGATACAGAGTCAGTTTTATTAAAGTTTAGGATAATTATTCGTAAGCAGTACTTAGCCATATTACAGACGGGTTGTAAGATGGTCATTATTAAAAATAAAGGATGTAGAGTCAGTTTTATTAAAGTTTAGGATAATTATTCGTAAGCAGTACTTAGCCATATTACAGACGGGTTGTAAGATGGTCATTATTAAAAATAAAGGATGTAGAGTCACTTTTATTAAAGTTTAGGATAATTATTCGTAAGCAGTACTTAGCCATATTACAGACGGGTTGTAAGATGGTCATTATTAAAAATAAAGGATGTAGAGTCACTTTTATTAAAGTTTAGGAATGATGGTAGCTACATTTAACGGAAACCCCAGAGCAACAATCGTCTCATGCTACAGCCCCACCAATGTTAGTGAAGAAAATGAAATAGTCACCTTCTACGATGAGTTATCCTCATTAGTGCGTAGCATCCCGAAACACAACATGTTAGTCATTGGCGGAGACATGAATGCACAAATCGGGAAAAACGGAAACAACAAAAACAGCCTCCACAACACGTCAAATAGAAATGGGCAACATCTAACAGATTTCATGATAGAAAATAGATTAGCATGCCTCAATACAAACTACCAAAAAAGAGAGGGCAAACTATGGACATACACGTACGCAAACAATACTAAAGCTCAGATAGACTACGTCCTTATAAACAAGAAATGGAAGAATAGTGCATTGAATTGCGAGGCATACTCCTCTTTTGAGGGTGTGTCCACCGATCACCGAATAGTCACGGCGAAAATACGGTTAAGCCTACGAAAAAACGACAAACGAACAGCGACCACCAAACACTATGACTGAGCCCTATTAAACAACAAAGATGTAAGAGATAAATACGTATTAGAATTAAGAAACAGATTCGAAACACTACAAGAAAAGACGGAAAAAAGTACACCAAACGACGAATACGAAAATTTCGTCAATGCACACCTCGAGGCAGCAGCAAAATACATTCCAACAAAAATTAAAACTAAATATAGAGTCCCATGGGAAACTTTAGCGGTGAGAGAAAAACGTGCACTAGTGAAAACAGCCTCCAAAAACTATCGAAAAAACCCAACAAACACAAATGCCTTAAAACTAAAAACGGCACAATATCAATTAACAGGCATATATATAAAGGAACAGACAGAATACATTCAAAATCAGATAGATAAGATTAGAGACTCGGTGGAAGATAGACAATCTAGAATTGCCTGGCAAACAATAAACGAAGTGAGCAGAAGAAAGAACACGGCCAAAGCAAAACTTAAAGCAGCAAACCAACAAGAAAGAATAAAACTGTGGAAACAGCACTTCGAAAACTTACTTGGAAACCCACCAAAAATAACGCCTGAACCAATCACCAGAATAATTAGCAAACAATTAGACATTAAACTTGGACCGTTCACACAAGAAGAACTCGACTCGGTTCTCAGAAAAATTAAAAATAGAAAAGCTGCAGGACTGGACGAAATTCCCCCGGAAGTATGGAAGACCAGACAATTCGACGACATACTGCTCCGACACTGCAACGCAGTATACAATCAAAATCCGATAGATAGATGGACGAAGGGATGCATACTCCCCTTCCCTAAAAAGGGGGACCTCGGATTAGCCAAAAACTACCGAGGCATAACACTTACATCCATAGCTGCCAAAATCTACAATGCCCTACTACGAAACAGAATAGAACCCAAAATCGACAACATACTTAGAAAAAACCAAAATGGCTTCCGAAGAAATAGATCTACGACCTCACAAATATTAACCATCCGCAGAATCCTTGAAGGTGTACGGGCAAAGAACCTACAAGCGACATTAATATTTGTCGACTTTACCAAGGCTTTCGACTCCATTCACAGAGGAAAGATGGAACAAATCCTACTAGCGTACGGCATACCTAAAGAAACCGTAGCGGCAATAACGATTCTCTATAGAAACACTAAAGTAAAAGTACGATCACCAGATGGAGACACAGAATACTTCGACATAGTAGCAGGAGTACTACAAGGAGACACGCTGGCTCCGTATCTCTTTATCATTTGTCTAGACTACGTACTTAGAACATCGATTGACAAAATCAAAGAGAATGGCTTCGAACTGACGAAGAAAAGAAGCAGAAGATACCCCGCAACAACAATTACCGACGCCGACTACGCCGATGACATAGCGATACTGGCAAATACACCTGACCAAGCCGAAACACTTCTGCATAGTTTGGAACGAACAGCAGCAAGCATAGGCCTCCATGTTAATGCACATAAAACGGAATATATGTGCTATAACCAAACGGGGGACATCTCCACTCTAGAAGGAACCCCTCTTAAACTAGTAGACAAATTCACGTACCTAGGAAGCAGCGTCGAATCAACCGAAAAGGACATCGAAACGAGGTTAACGAAAGCATGGACAGCTATCAATAGGCTATCGACTATATGGAAATCAGACCTAACCGATAAAATGAAACGCAGTTTCTTCCAGGCAGCGGTCACATCGATACTGCTATATGGATGCACTACATGGACGCTAACAAAACGGCTCGAGAAGAAACTAGATGGCAATTACACAAGAATGCTGCGTGCAATCCTCAACAAGTCCTGGCGGCAACACCCAACAAGACACCAACTGTACGGCCACCTGCCCCCTATCACGAAAACTATTCAAGTTAGGCGAACCAGACATGCAGGACATTGCTGGAGAAGCAGAGATGAACTCATAAGAGATGTACTCTTATGGATCCCCACCCACGGCCGCGCAAAAGCAGGACGACCAGCACGAACGTACATTCAGCAGCTATGTGAGGATACAGGTTGTTGTCCTGAAGACCTACCTAGGGCGATGAACGATAGGGAGGAGTGGCGAAAGAGGGTCAGGGATATCCGTGCTGCCAGCACGATATGATGATGATGATGATTCGTAAGCAGTACTTAGCCATATTACATACGGGTTGTAAGATGGTCATTATTAAAAATAAAGGATGTAGAGTCAGTTTTATTAAAGTTTAGGATAATTATTCGTAAGCAGTACTTAGTCATATTACATACGGGTTGTAAGATGGTCATTATTAAAAATAAAGGATGTAGAGTCACTTTTATTAAAGTTTAGGATAATTATTCGTAAGCAGTACTTAGCCATATTATAATTATTCGTAAGCAGTACTTAGCCATATTACATACGGGTTGTAAGATGGTCATTATTAAAAATAAACGATGTAGAGTCACTTTTATTAAAGTTTAGGATAATTATTCGTAAGCAGTACTTAGCCATATTATAATTATTCGTAAGCAGTACTTAGCCATATTACATACGGGTTGTAAGATGGTCATTATTAAAAATAAACGATGTAGAGTCACTTTTATTAAAGTTTAGGATAATTATTCGTAAGCAGTACTTAGCCATATTACAGACGGGTTGTAAGATGGTTATTATTAAAAATAAATAATGTAGAGTCACTTTTATTAAAGTTTAGGATAATTATTCGGAAGCAGTACTTAGCCATATTACAGACGGGTTGTAAGATGGTCATTATTAAAAATAAAGGATATAGAGTCAGTTTTATTAAAGTTTAGGATAATTATTCGTAAGCAGTACTTAGCCATATTACATAGGGGTTGTAAGATGGTCATTATTAAAAATAAAGGATGTAGAGTCAGTTTTATTAAAGTTTAGGATAATTATTCGTAAGCAGTACTTAGCCATATTACAGACGGGTTGTAAGATGGTCATTATTAAAAATAAAGGATGTAGAGTCAGTTTTATTAAAGTTTAGGATAATTATTCGTAAGCAGTACTTAGCCATATTACAGACGGGTTGTAAGATGGTCATTATTAAAAATAAAGGATGTAGAGTCACTTTTATTAAAGTTTAGGATAATTATTCGTAAGCAGTACTTAGCCATATTACATACGGGTTGTAAGATGGTCATTATAAAAAATAAACGATGTAGAGTCACTTTTATTAAAGTTTAGGATAATTATTCGTAAGCAGTACTTAGCCATATTATAATTATTCGTAAGCAGTACTTAGCCATATTACATACGGGTTGTAAGATGGTCATTATTAAAAATAAAGGATGTAGAGTCAGTTTTATTAAAGTTTAGGATAATTATTCGTAAGCAGTACTTAGCCATATTACAGACGGGTTGTAAGATGGTCATTATTAAAAATAAAGGATGTAGAGTCAGTTTTATTAAAGTTTAGGATAATTATTCGTAAGCAGTACTTAGCCATATTACATACGGGTTGTAAGATGGTCATTATTAAAAATAAAGGATGTAGAGTCAGTTTTATTAAAGTTTAGGATAATTATTCGTAAGCAGTACTTAGCCATATTACATAGGGGTTGTAAGATGGTCATTATTAAAAATAAAGGATGTAGAGTCAGTTTTATTAAAGTTTAGGATAATTATTCGTAAGCAGTACTTAGCCATATTACAGACGGGTTGTAAGATGGTCATTATTAAAAATAAAGGATGTAGAGTCAGTTTTATTAAAGTTTAGGATAATTATTCGTAAGCAGTACTTAGCCATATTACATACGGGTTGTAAGATGGTCATTATTAAAAATAAAGGATGTAGAGTCAGTTTTATTAAAGTTTAGGATAATTATTCGTAAGCAGTACTTAGCCATATTACATACGGGTTGTAAGATGGTCATTATTAAAAATAAACGATGTAGAGTCACTTTTATTAAAGTTTAGGATAATTATTCGTAAGCAGTACTTAGCCATATTATAATTATTCGTAAGCAGTACTTAGCCATATTACATACGGGTTGTAAGATGGTCATTATTAAAAATAAAGGATGTAGAGTCAGTTTTATTAAAGTTTAGGATAATTATTCGTAAGCAGTACTTAGCCATATTACAGACGGGTTGTAAGATGGTCATTATTAAAAATAAAGGATGTAGAGTCAGTTTTATTAAAGTTTAGGATAATTATTCGTAAGCAGTACTTAGCCATATTACATACGGGTTGTAAGATGGTCATTATTAAAAATAAAGGATGTAGAGTCACTTTTATTAAAGTTTAGGATAATTATTCGTAAGCAGTACTTAGCCATATTACATACGGGTTGTAAGATGGTCATTATTAAAAATAAACGATGTAGAGTCACTTTTATTAAAGTTTAGGATAATTATTCGTAAGCAGTACTTAGCCATATTATAATTATTCGTAAGCAGTACTTAGCCATATTACATACGGGTTGTAAGATGGTCATTATTAAAAATAAAGGATGTAGAGTCAGTTTTATTAAAGTTTAGGATAATTATTCGTAAGCAGTACTTAGGCATATTACATACGGGTTGTAAGATGGTCATTATTAAAAATAAAGGATGTAGAGTCAGTTTTATTAAAGTTTAGGATAATTATTCGTAAGCAGTACTTAGCCATATTACATACGGGTTGTAAGATGGTCATTATTAAAAATAAAGGATGTAGAGTCAGTTTTATTAAAGTTTAGGATAATTATTCGTAAGCAGTACCTAGCCATATTACATTCGGGTTGTAAGATGGTCATTATTAAAAATAAAGGATATAGAGTCAGTTTTATTAAAGTTTAGGATAATTATTCGTAAGCAGTACTTAGCCATATTACAGACGGGTTGTAAGATGGTCATTATTAAAAATAAAGGATGTAGAGTCACTTTTATTAAAGTTTAGGATAATTATTCGTAAGCAGTACTTAGCCATATTACAGACAGGTTGTAAGATGGTCATTATTAAAAATAAATGATGTAGAGTCAGTTTTATTAAAGTTTAGGATAATTATTCGTAAGCAGTACTTAGCCATATTACAGACGGGTTGTAAGATGGTCATTATTAAAAATAAAGGATGTAGAGTCACTTTTATTAAAGTTTAGGATAATTATTCGTAAGCAGTACTTAGCCATATTACAGACAGGTTGTAAGATGGTCATTATTAAAAATAAAGGATGTAGAGTCAGTTTTATTAAAGTTTAGGATAATTATTCGTAAACAGTACTTAGCCATATTACAGACAGGTTGTAAGATGGTCATTATTAAAAATAAAGGATGTAGAGTCACTTTTATTAAAGTTTAGGATAATTATTCGTAAGCAGTACTTAGCCATATTACAGACGGGTTGTAAGATGGTCATTATTAAAAATAAACGATGTAGAGTCACTTTTATTAAAGTTTAGGATAATTATTCGTAAGCAGTACTTAGCCATATTACAGACGGGTTGTAAGATGGTCATTATTAAAAATAAACGATGTAGAGTCAGTTTTATTAAAGTTTAGGATAATTATTCGTAAGCAGTACTTAGCCATATTACAGACGGGTTGTAAGATGGTCATTATTAAAAATAAAGAATGTAGAGTCACTTATATGAAAGTTTAGGATAATTATTCGTAAGCAGTACTTAGTCATATTACAGACGGGTTGTAAGATGGTCATTATTAAAAATAATCGATGTAGAGTCAGTTTTATTAAAGTTTAGGATAATTATTCGTAAGCAGTACTTAGCCATATTACAGACGGGTTGTAAGATGGTCATTATTAAAAATAAAGGATGTAGAGTCAGTTTTATTAAAGTTTAGGATAATTATTCGTAAGCAGTACTTAGCCATATTACAGACGGGTTGTAAGATGGTCATTATTAAAAATAAAGGATGTAGAGTCACTTTTATTAAAGTTTAGGATAATTATTCGTAAGCAGTACTTAGCCATATTACAGACAGGTTGTAAGATTGTCATTATTAAAAATAAAGGATGTAGAGTCACTTTTATTAAAGTTTAGGATAATTATTCGTAAGCAGTACTTAGCCATATTACAGACGGGTTGTAAGATGGTCATTATTAAAAATAAACGATGTAGAGTCTTTTTTATTAAAGTTTAGGATAATTATTCGTAAGCAGTACTTAGCCATATTACAGACGGGTTGTAAGATGGTCATTATTAAAAATAAAGGATGTATAGTCACTTTTATTAAAGTTTAGGATAATTATTCGTAAGCAGTACTTAGCCATATTACAGACGGGTTGTAAGATGGTCATTATTAAAAATAAAGAATGTAGAGTCAGTTTTATTAAAGTTTAGGATAATTATTCGTAAGCAGTACTTAGCCATATTACAGACGGGTTGTAAGATGGTCATTATTAAAAATAAACGATGTAGAGTGACTTTTATTAAAGTTTAGGATAATTATTCGTAAGCAGTACTTAGCCATATTACAGACGGGTTGTAAGATGGTCATTATTAAAAATAAAGGATGTAGAGTCAGTTTTATTAAAGTTTAGGATAATTATTCGTAAGCAGTACTTAGCCATATTACAGACGGGTTGTAAGATGGTCATTATTTAAAATAAATAATGTAGAGTCACTTTTATTAAAGTTTAGGATAATTATTCGGAAGCAGTACTTAGCCATATTACAGACGGGTTGTAAGATGGTCATTATTAAAAATAAAGGATGTAGAGTCAGTTTTATTAAAGTTTAGGATAATTATTCGTGAGCAGTACTTAGCCATATTACAGACGGGTTGTAAGATGGTCATTATTAAAAATAAATAATGTAGAGTCACTTTTATTAAAGTTTAGGATAATTATTCGGAAGCAGTACTTAGCCATATTACAGACGGGTTGTAAGATGGTCATTATTAAAAATAAAGGATATAGAGTCAGTTTTATTAAAGTTTAGGATAATTATTCGTAAGCTGTACTTAGCCATATTACAGACGGGTTGTAAGATGGTCATTATTAAAAATAAAGGATATAGAGTCAGTTTTATTAAAGTTTAGGATAATTATTCGTAAGCAGTACTTAGCCATATTACAGACGGGTTGTAAGATGGTCATTATTAAAAATAAAGGATGTAGAGTCAGTTTTATTAAAGTTTAGGATAATTATTCGTAAGCAGTACTTAGCCATATTACAGACAGGTTGTAAGATGGTCATTATTAAAAATAAACGATATAGAATCAGTTTTATTAAAGTTTAGGATAATTATTCGTAAGCAGTACTTAGCCATATTACATACGGGTTGTAAGATGGTCATTATTAAAAATAAAGGATGTAGAGTCAGTTTTATTAAAGTTTAGGATAATTATTCGTAAGCAGTACTTAGCCATATTACATACGGGTTGTAAGATGGTCATTATTAAAAATAAATAATGTAGAGTCACTTTTATTAAAGTTTAGGATAATTATTCGGAAGCAGTACTTAGCCATATTACAGACGGGTTGTAAGATGGTCATTATTAAAAATAAAGGATGTAGAGTCAGTTTTATTAAAGTTTAGGATAATTATTCGTAAGCAGTACTTAGCCATATTACAGACGGGTTGTAAGATGGTCATTATTAGAAATAAAGGATATAGAGTCACTTTTATTAAAGTTTAGGATAATTATTCGGAAGCAGTACTTAGCCATATTACAGACGGGTTGTAAGATGGTCATTATTAAAAATAAAGGATGTAGAGTCAGTTTTATTAAAGTTTAGGATAATTATTCGTAAGCAGTACTTAGCCATATTACAGACGGGTTGTAAGATGGTCATTATTAAAAATAAAGGATGTAGAGTCACTTTTATTAAAGTTTAGGATAATTATTCGTAAGCAGTACTTAGCCATATTACAGACAGGTTGTAAGATTGTCATTATTAAAAATAAAGGATGTAGAGTCACTTTTATTAAAGTTTAGGATAATTATTCGTAAGCAGTACTTAGCCATATTACAGACGGGTTGTAAGATGGTCATTATTAAAAATAAACGATGTAGAGTCTTTTTTATTAAAGTTTAGGATAATTATTCGTAAGCAGTACTTAGCCATATTACAGACGGGTTGTAAGATGGTCATTATTAAAAATAAAGGATGTAGAGTCACTTTTATTAAAGTTTAGGATAATTATTCGTAAGCAGTACATAGCCATATTACATAGGGGTTGTAAGATGGTCATTATTAAAAATAAAGGATGTAGAGTCAGTTTTATTAAAGTTTAGGATAATTATTCGTAAGCAGTACTTAGCCATATTACATACGGGTTGTAAGATGGTCATTATTAAAAATAAAGGATGTAGAGTCACTTTTATTAAAGTTTAGGATAATTATTCGTAAGCAGTACTTAGCCATATTATAATTATTCGTAAGCAGTACTTAGCCATATTACATACGGGTTGTAAGATGGTCATTATTAAAAATAAACGATGTAGAGTCACTTTTATTAAAGTTTAGGATAATTATTCGTAAGCAGTACTTAGCCATATTATAATTATTCGTAAGCAGTACTTAGCCATATTACATACGGGTTGTAAGATGGTCATTATTAAAAATAAACGATGTAGAGTCACTTTTATTAAAGTTTAGGATAATTATTCGTAAGCAGTACTTAGCCATATTACAGACGGGTTGTAAGATGGTCATTATTTAAAATAAATAATGTAGAGTCACTTTTATTAAAGTTTAGGATAATTATTCGGAAGCAGTACTTAGCCATATTACAGACGGGTTGTAAGATGGTCATTATTAAAAATAAAGGATATAGAGTCAGTTTTATTAAAGTTTAGGATAATTATTCGTAAGCAGTACTTAGCCATATTACATAGGGGTTGTAAGATGGTCATTATTAAAAATAAAGGATGTAGAGTCAGTTTTATTAAAGTTTAGGATAATTATTCGTAAGCAGTACTTAGCCATATTACAGACGGGTTGTAAGATGGTCATTATTAAAAATAAAGGATGTAGAGTCAGTTTTATTAAAGTTTAGGATAATTATTCGTAAGCAGTACTTAGCCATATTACATACGGGTTGTAAGATGGTCATTATTAAAAATAAAGGATGTAGAGTCACTTTTATTAAAGTTTAGGATAATTATTCGTAAGCAGTACTTAGCCATATTACATACGGGTTGTAAGATGGTCATTATTAAAAATAAACGATGTAGAGTCACTTTTATTAAAGTTTAGGATAATTATTCGTAAGCAGTACTTAGCCATATTATAATTATTCGTAAGCAGTACTTAGCCATATTACATACGGGTTGTAAGATGGTCATTATTAAAAATAAAGGATGTAGAGTCAGTTTTATTAAAGTTTAGGATAATTATTCGTAAGCAGTACTTAGCCATATTACAGACGGGTTGTAAGATGGTCATTATTAAAAATAAAGGATGTAGAGTCAGTTTTATTAAAGTTTAGGATAATTATTCGTAAGCAGTACTTAGCCATATTACATACGGGTTGTAAGATGGTCATTATTAAAAATAAAGGATGTAGAGTCAGTTTTATTAAAGTTTAGGATAATTATTCGTAAGCAGTACTTAGCCATATTACATAGGGGTTGTAAGATGGTCATTATTAAAAATAAAGGATGTAGAGTCAGTTTTATTAAAGTTTAGGATAATTATTCGTAAGCAGTACTTAGCCATATTACAGACGGGTTGTAAGATGGTCATTATTAAAAATAAAGGATGTAGAGTCAGTTTTATTAAAGTTTAGGATAATTATTCGTAAGCAGTACTTAGCCATATTACATACGGGTTGTAAGATGGTCATTATTAAAAATAAAGGATGTAGAGTCACTTTTATTAAAGTTTAGGATAATTATTCGTAAGCAGTACTTAGCCATATTACATACGGGTTGTAAGATGGTCATTATTAAAAATAAACGATGTAGAGTCACTTTTATTAAAGTTTAGGATAATTATTCGTAAGCAGTACTTAGCCATATTATAATTATTCGTAAGCAGTACTTAGCCATATTACATACGGGTTGTAAGATGGTCATTATTAAAAATAAAGGATGTAGAGTCAGTTTTATTAAAGTTTAGGATAATTATTCGTAAGCAGTACTTAGCCATATTACAGACGGGTTGTAAGATGGTCATTATTAAAAATAAAGGATGTAGAGTCAGTTTTATTAAAGTTTAGGATAATTATTCGTAAGCAGTACTTAGCCATATTACATACGGGTTGTAAGATGGTCATTATTAAAAATAAAGGATGTAGAGTCAGTTTTATTAAAGTTTAGGACAATTATTCGTAAGCAGTACTTAGCCATATTACATACGGGTTGTAAGATGGTCATTATTAAAAATAAAGGATGTAGAGTCAGTTTTATTAAAGTTTAGGATAATTATTCGTAAGCAGTACTTAGCCATATTACATTCGGGTTGTAAGATGGTCATTATTAAAAATAAAGGATATAGAGTCAGTTTTATTAAAGTTTAGGATAATTATTCGTAAGCAGTACTTAGCCATATTACAGACGGGTTGTAAGATGGTCATTATTAAAAATAAAGGATGTAGAGTCAGTTTTATTAAAGTTTAGGATAATTATTCGTAAGCAGTACTTAGCCATATTACAGACGGGTTGTAAGATGGTCATTATTAAAAATAAAGGATGTAGAGTCACTTTTATTAAAGTTTAGGATAATTATTCGTAAGCAGTACTTAGCCATATTACAGACAGGTTGTAAGATTGTCATTATTAAAAATAAAGGATGTAGAGTCACTTTTATTAAAGTTTAGGATAATTATTCGTAAGCTGTACTTAGCCATATTACAGACGGGTTGTAAGATGGTCATTATTAAAAATAAAGGATATAGAGTCAGTTTTATTAAAGTTTAGGATAATTATTCGTAAGCAGTACTTAGCCATATTACAGACGGGTTGTAAGATGGTCATTATTAAAAATAAAGGATGTAGAGTCAGTTTTATTAAAGTTTAGGATAATTATTCGTAAGCAGTACTTAGCCATATTACAGACAGGTTGTAAGATGGTCATTATTAAAAATAAACGATATAGAATCAGTTTTATTAAAGTTTAGGATAATTATTCGTAAGCAGTACTTAGCCATATTACATACGGGTTGTAAGATGGTCATTATTAAAAATAAAGGATGTAGAGTCAGTTTTATTAAAGTTTAGGATAATTATTCGTAAGCAGTACTTAGCCATATTACATACGGGTTGTAAGATGGTCATTATTAAAAATAAATAATGTATAGTCACTTTTATTAAAGTTTAGGATAATTATTCGGAAGCAGTACTTAGCCATATTACAGACGGGTTGTAAGATGGTCATTATTAAAAATAAAGGATGTAGAGTCAGTTTTATTAAAGTTTAGGATAATTATTCGTAAGCAGTACTTAGCCATATTACAGACGGGTTGTAAGATGGTCATTATTAGAAATAAAGGATATAGAGTCAGTTTTATTAAAGTTTAGGATAATTATTCGGAAGCAGTACTTAGCCATATTACAGACGGGTTGTAAGATGGTCATTATTAAAAATAAAGGATGTAGAGTCAGTTTTATTAAAGTTTAGGATAATTATTCGTAAGCAGTACTTAGCCATATTACAGACGGGTTGTAAGATGGTCATTATTAAAAATAAAGGATGTAGAGTCACTTTTATTAAAGTTTAGGATAATTATTCGTAAGCAGTACTTAGCCATATTACAGACAGGTTGTAAGATTGTCATTATT
Organism: Sepioteuthis lessoniana; assembly: GCA_963585895.1. NCBI lineage: Eukaryota > Metazoa > Mollusca > Cephalopoda > Myopsida > Loliginidae > Sepioteuthis > Sepioteuthis lessoniana. The sequence goes on from CAUZXS010004922.1 coordinate 68,870, forward strand.
AAAAATAAAGGATGTAGAGTCACTTTTATTAAAGTTTAGGATAATTATTCGTAAGCAGTACTTAGCCATATTACAGACGGGTTGTAAGATGGTCATTATTAAAAATAAACGATGTAGAGTCTTTTTTATTAAAGTTTAGGATAATTATTCGTAAGCAGTACTTAGCCATATTACAGACGGGTTGTAAGATGGTCATTATTAAAAATAAAGGATGTATAGTCACTTTTATTAAAGTTTAGGATAATTATTCGTAAGCAGTACTTAGCCATATTACAGACGGGTTGTAAGATGGTCATTATTAAAAATAAAGAATGTAGAGTCAGTTTTATTAAAGTTTAGGATAATTATTCGTAAGCAGTACTTAGCCATATTACATAGGGGTTGTAAGATGGTCATTATTAAAAATAAAGGATGTAGAGTCAGTTTTATTAAAGTTTAGGATAATTATTCGTAAGCAGTACTTAGCCATATTACAGACGGGTTGTAAGATGGTCATTATTAAAAATAAAGGATGTAGAGTCAGTTTTATTAAAGTTTAGGATAATTATTCGTAAGCAGTACTTAGCCATATTACATAGGGGTTGTAAGATGGTCATTATTAAAAATAAAGGATGTAGAGTCAGTTTTATTAAAGTTTAGGATAATTATTCGTAAGCAGTACTTAGCCATATTACATACGGGTTGTAAGATGGTCATTATTAAAAATAAACGATGTAGAGTCACTTTTATTAAAGTTTAGGATAATTATTCGTAAGCAGTACTTAGCCATATTATAATTATTCGTAAGCAGTACTTAGCCATATTACATACGGGTTGTAAGATGGTCATTATTAAAAATAAAGGATGTAGAGTCAGTTTTATTAAAGTTTAGGATAATTATTCGTAAGCAGTACTTAGCCATATTACAGACGGGTTGTAAGATGGTCATTATTAAAAATAAAGGATGTAGAGTCAGTTTTATTAAAGTTTAGGATAATTATTCGTAAGCAGTACTTAGCCATATTACATACGGGTTGTAAGATGGTCATTATTAAAAATAAAGGATGTAGAGTCAGTTTTATTAAAGTTTAGGACAATTATTCGTAAGCAGTACTTAGCCATATTACATACGGGTTGTAAGATGGTCATTATTAAAAATAAAGGATGTAGAGTCAGTTTTATTAAAGTTTAGGATAATTATTCGTAAGCAGTACTTAGCCATATTACATTCGGGTTGTAAGATGGTCATTATTAAAAATAAAGGATATAGAGTCAGTTTTATTAAAGTTTAGGATAATTATTCGTAAGCAGTACTTAGCCATATTACAGACGGGTTGTAAGATGGTCATTATTAAAAATAAAGGATGTAGAGTCAGTTTTATTAAAGTTTAGGATAATTATTCGTAAGCAGTACTTAGCCATATTACAGACGGGTTGTAAGATGGTCATTATTAAAAATAAAGGATGTAGAGTCACTTTTATTAAAGTTTAGGATAATTATTCGTAAGCAGTACTTAGCCATATTACAGACAGGTTGTAAGATTGTCATTATTAAAAATAAAGGATGTAGAGTCACTTTTATTAAAGTTTAGGATAATTATTCGTAAGCTGTACTTAGCCATATTACAGACGGGTTGTAAGATGGTCATTATTAAAAATAAAGGATATAGAGTCAGTTTTATTAAAGTTTAGGATAATTATTCGTAAGCAGTACTTAGCCATATTACAGACGGGTTGTAAGATGGTCATTATTAAAAATAAAGGATGTAGAGTCAGTTTTATTAAAGTTTAGGATAATTATTCGTAAGCAGTACTTAGCCATATTACAGACAGGTTGTAAGATGGTCATTATTAAAAATAAACGATATAGAATCAGTTTTATTAAAGTTTAGGATAATTATTCGTAAGCAGTACTTAGCCATATTACATACGGGTTGTAAGATGGTCATTATTAAAAATAAAGGATGTAGAGTCAGTTTTATTAAAGTTTAGGATAATTATTCGTAAGCAGTACTTAGCCATATTACATACGGGTTGTAAGATGGTCATTATTAAAAATAAATAATGTATAGTCACTTTTATTAAAGTTTAGGATAATTATTCGGAAGCAGTACTTAGCCATATTACAGACGGGTTGTAAGATGGTCATTATTAAAAATAAAGGATGTAGAGTCAGTTTTATTAAAGTTTAGGATAATTATTCGTAAGCAGTACTTAGCCATATTACAGACGGGTTGTAAGATGGTCATTATTAGAAATAAAGGATATAGAGTCAGTTTTATTAAAGTTTAGGATAATTATTCGGAAGCAGTACTTAGCCATATTACAGACGGGTTGTAAGATGGTCATTATTAAAAATAAAGGATGTAGAGTCAGTTTTATTAAAGTTTAGGATAATTATTCGTAAGCAGTACTTAGCCATATTACAGACGGGTTGTAAGATGGTCATTATTAAAAATAAAGGATGTAGAGTCACTTTTATTAAAGTTTAGGATAATTATTCGTAAGCAGTACTTAGCCATATTACAGACAGGTTGTAAGATTGTCATTATTAAAAATAAAGGATGTAGAGTCACTTTTATTAAAGTTTAGGATAATTATTCGTAAGCAGTACTTAGCCATATTACAGACGGGTTGTAAGATGGTCATTATTAAAAATAAACGATGTAGAGTCTTTTTTATTAAAGTTTAGGATAATTATTCGTAAGCAGTACTTAGCCATATTACAGACGGGTTGTAAGATGGTCATTATTAAAAATAAAGGATGTATAGTCACTTTTATTAAAGTTTAGGATAATTATTCGTAAGCAGTACTTAGCCATATTACAGACGGGTTGTAAGATGGTCATTATTAAAAATAAAGAATGTAGAGTCAGTTTTATTAAAGTTTAGGATAATTATTCGTAAGCAGTACTTAGCCATATTACATAGGGGTTGTAAGATGGTCATTATTAAAAATAAAGGATGTAGAGTCAGTTTTATTAAAGTTTAGGATAATTATTCGTAAGCAGTACTTAGCCATATTACAGACGGGTTGTAAGATGGTCATTATTAAAAATAAAGGATGTAGAGTCAGTTTTATTAAAGTTTAGGATAATTATTCGTAAGCAGTACTTAGCCATATTACATACGGGTTGTAAGATGGTCATTATTAAAAATAAAGGATGTAGAGTCACTTTTATTAAAGTTTAGGATAATTATTCGTAAGCAGTACTTAGCCATATTACATACGGGTTGTAAGATGGTCATTATTAAAAATAAACGATGTAGAGTCACTTTTATTAAAGTTTAGGATAATTATTCGTAAGCAGTACTTAGCCATATTATAATTATTCGTAAGCAGTACTTAGCCATATTACATACGGGTTGTAAGATGGTCATTATTAAAAATAAAGGATGTAGAGTCAGTTTTATTAAAGTTTAGGATAATTATTCGTAAGCAGTACTTAGCCATATTACAGACGGGTTGTAAGATGGTCATTATTAAAAATAAAGGATGTAGAGTCAGTTTTATTAAAGTTTAGGATAATTATTCGTAAGCAGTACTTAGCCATATTACATACGGGTTGTAAGATGGTCATTATTAAAAATAAAGGATGTAGAGTCAGTTTTATTAAAGTTTAGGATAATTATTCGTAAGCAGTACTTAGCCATATTACATAGGGGTTGTAAGATGGTCATTATTAAAAATAAAGGATGTAGAGTCAGTTTTATTAAAGTTTAGGATAATTATTCGTAAGCAGTACTTAGCCATATTACAGACGGGTTGTAAGATGGTCATTATTAAAAATAAAGGATGTAGAGTCAGTTTTATTAAAGTTTAGGATAATTATTCGTAAGCAGTACTTAGCCATATTACATACGGGTTGTAAGATGGTCATTATTAAAAATAAAGGATGTAGAGTCACTTTTATTAAAGTTTAGGATAATTATTCGTAAGCAGTACTTAGCCATATTACATACGGGTTGTAAGATGGTCATTATTAAAAATAAACGATGTAGAGTCAGTTTTATTAAAGTTTAGGATAATTATTCGTAAGCAGTACTTAGCCATATTATAATTATTCGTAAGCAGTACTTAGCCATATTACATACGGGTTGTAAGATGGTCATTATTAAAAATAAAGGATGTAGAGTCAGTTTTATTAAAGTTTAGGATAATTATTCGTAAGCAGTACTTAGCCATATTACAGACGGGTTGTAAGATGGTCATTATTAAAAATAAAGGATGTAGAGTCAGTTTTATTAAAGTTTAGGATAATTATTCGTAAGCAGTACTTAGCCATATTACATACGGGTTGTAAGATGGTCATTATTAAAAATAAAGGATGTAGAGTCAGTTTTATTAAAGTTTAGGACAATTATTCGTAAGCAGTACTTAGCCATATTACATACGGGTTGTAAGATGGTCATTATTAAAAATAAAGGATGTAGAGTCAGTTTTATTAAAGTTTAGGATAATTATTCGTAAGCAGTACTTAGCCATATTACATTCGGGTTGTAAGATGGTCATTATTAAAAATAAAGGATATAGAGTCAGTTTTATTAAAGTTTAGGATAATTATTCGTAAGCAGTACTTAGCCATATTACAGACGGGTTGTAAGATGGTCATTATTAAAAATAAAGGATGTAGAGTCAGTTTTATTAAAGTTTAGGATAATTATTCGTAAGCAGTACTTAGCCATATTACAGACGGGTTGTAAGATGGTCATTATTAAAAATAAAGGATGTAGAGTCACTTTTATTAAAGTTTAGGATAATTATTCGTAAGCAGTACTTAGCCATATTACAGACAGGTTGTAAGATTGTCATTATTAAAAATAAAGGATGTAGAGTCACTTTTATTAAAGTTTAGGATAATTATTCGTAAGCTGTACTTAGCCATATTACAGACGGGTTGTAAGATGGTCATTATTAAAAATAAAGGATATAGAGTCAGTTTTATTAAAGTTTAGGATAATTATTCGTAAGCAGTACTTAGCCATATTACAGACGGGTTGTAAGATGGTCATTATTAAAAATAAAGGATGTAGAGTCAGTTTTATTAAAGTTTAGGATAATTATTCGTAAGCAGTACTTAGCCATATTACAGACAGGTTGTAAGATGGTCATTATTAAAAATAAACGATATAGAATCAGTTTTATTAAAGTTTAGGATAATTATTCGTAAGCAGTACTTAGCCATATTACATACGGGTTGTAAGATGGTCATTATTAAAAATAAAGGATGTAGAGTCAGTTTTATTAAAGTTTAGGATAATTATTCGTAAGCAGTACTTAGCCATATTACATACGGGTTGTAAGATGGTCATTATTAAAAATAAATAATGTATAGTCACTTTTATTAAAGTTTAGGATAATTATTCGGAAGCAGTACTTAGCCATATTACAGACGGGTTGTAAGATGGTCATTATTAAAAATAAAGGATGTAGAGTCAGTTTTATTAAAGTTTAGGATAATTATTCGTAAGCAGTACTTAGCCATATTACAGACGGGTTGTAAGATGGTCATTATTAGAAATAAAGGATATAGAGTCAGTTTTATTAAAGTTTAGGATAATTATTCGGAAGCAGTACTTAGCCATATTACAGACGGGTTGTAAGATGGTCATTATTAAAAATAAAGGATGTAGAGTCAGTTTTATTAAAGTTTAGGATAATTATTCGTAAGCAGTACTTAGCCATATTACATACGGGTTGTAAGATGGTCATTATTAAAAATAAACGATGTAGAGTCAGTTTTATTAAAGTTTAGGATAATTATTCGTAAGCAGTACTTAGCCATATTATAATTATTCGTAAGCAGTACTTAGCCATATTATAATTATTCGTAAGCAGTACTTAGCCATATTACATACGGGTTGTAAGATGGTCATTATTAAAAATAAACGATGTAGAGTCACTTTTATTAAAGTTTAGGATAATTATTCGTAAGCAGTACTTAGCCATATTACAGACGGTTTGTAAGATGGTTATTATTAAAAATAAAGGATGTAGAGTCAGTTTTATTAAAGTTTAGGATAATTATTCGTAAGCAGTACTTAGCCATATTACATACGGGTTGTAAGATGGTCATTATTAAAAATAAACGATGTAGAGTCAGTTTTATTAAAGTTTAGGATAATTATTCGTAAGCAGTACTTAGCCATATTATAATTATTCGTAAGCAGTACTTAGCCATATTACATACGGGTTGTAAGATGGTCATTATTAAAAATAAAGGATGTAGAGTCAGTTTTATTAAAGTTTAGGATAATTATTCGTAAGCAGTACTTAGCCATATTACAGACGGGTTGTAAGATGGTCATTATTAAAAATAAAGGATGTAGAGTCAGTTTTATTAAAGTTTAGGATAATTATTCGTAAGCAGTACTTAGCCATATTACATACGGGTTGTAAGATGGTCATTATTAAAAATAAAGGATGTAGAGTCAGTTTTATTAAAGTTTAGGACAATTATTCGTAAGCAGTACTTAGCCATATTACATACGGGTTGTAAGATGGTCATTATTAAAAATAAAGGATGTAGAGTCAGTTTTATTAAAGTTTAGGATAATTATTCGTAAGCAGTACTTAGCCATATTACATTCGGGTTGTAAGATGGTCATTATTAAAAATAAAGGATATAGAGTCAGTTTTATTAAAGTTTAGGATAATTATTCGTAAGCAGTACTTAGCCATATTACAGACGGGTTGTAAGATGGTCATTATTAAAAATAAAGGATGTAGAGTCAGTTTTATTAAAGTTTAGGATAATTATTCGTAAGCAGTACTTAGCCATATTACAGACGGGTTGTAAGATGGTCATTATTAAAAATAAAGGATGTAGAGTCACTTTTATTAAAGTTTAGGATAATTATTCGTAAGCAGTACTTAGCCATATTACAGACAGGTTGTAAGATTGTCATTATTAAAAATAAAGGATGTAGAGTCACTTTTATTAAAGTTTAGGATAATTATTCGTAAGCTGTACTTAGCCATATTACAGACGGGTTGTAAGATGGTCATTATTAAAAATAAAGGATATAGAGTCAGTTTTATTAAAGTTTAGGATAATTATTCGTAAGCAGTACTTAGCCATATTACAGACGGGTTGTAAGATGGTCATTATTAAAAATAAAGGATGTAGAGTCAGTTTTATTAAAGTTTAGGATAATTATTCGTAAGCAGTACTTAGCCATATTACAGACAGGTTGTAAGATGGTCATTATTAAAAATAAACGATATAGAATCAGTTTTATTAAAGTTTAGGATAATTATTCGTAAGCAGTACTTAGCCATATTACATACGGGTTGTAAGATGGTCATTATTAAAAATAAAGGATGTAGAGTCAGTTTTATTAAAGTTTAGGATAATTATTCGTAAGCAGTACTTAGCCATATTACATACGGGTTGTAAGATGGTCATTATTAAAAATAAATAATGTATAGTCACTTTTATTAAAGTTTAGGATAATTATTCGGAAGCAGTACTTAGCCATATTACAGACGGGTTGTAAGATGGTCATTATTAAAAATAAAGGATGTAGAGTCAGTTTTATTAAAGTTTAGGATAATTATTCGTAAGCAGTACTTAGCCATATTACAGACGGGTTGTAAGATGGTCATTATTAGAAATAAAGGATATAGAGTCAGTTTTATTAAAGTTTAGGATAATTATTCGGAAGCAGTACTTAGCCATATTACAGACGGGTTGTAAGATGGTCATTATTAAAAATAAAGGATGTAGAGTCAGTTTTATTAAAGTTTAGGATAATTATTCGTAAGCAGTACTTAGCCATATTACAGACGGGTTGTAAGATGGTCATTATTAAAAATAAAGGATGTAGAGTCACTTTTATTAAAGTTTAGGATAATTATTCGTAAGCAGTACTTAGCCATATTACAGACAGGTTGTAAGATTGTCATTATTAAAAATAAAGAATGTAGAGTCACTTTTATTAAAGTTTAGGATAATTATTCGTAAGCAGTACTTAGCCATATTACAGACGGGTTGTAAGATGGTCATTATTAAAAATAAACGATGTAGAGTCTTTTTTATTAAAGTTTAGGATAATTATTCGTAAGCAGTACTTAGCCATATTACAGACGGGTTGTAAGATGGTCATTATTAAAAATAAAGGATGTATAGTCACTTTTATTAAAGTTTAGGATAATTATTCGTAAGCAGTACTTAGCCATATTACAGACGGGTTGTAAGATGGTCATTATTAAAAATAAAGAATGTAGAGTCAGTTTTATTAAAGTTTAGGATAATTATTCGTAAGCAGTACTTAGCCATATTACAGACGGGTTGTAAGATGGTCATTATTAAAAATAAACGATGTAGAGTGACTTTTATTAAAGTTTAGGATAATTATTCGTAAGCAGTACTTAGCCATATTACAGACGGGTTGTAAGATGGTCATTATTAAAAATAAAGGATGTAGAGTCAGTTTTATTAAAGTTTAGGATAATTATTCGTAAGCAGTACTTAGCCATATTACAGACGGGTTGTAAGATGGTCATTATTTAAAATAAATAATGTAGAGTCACTTTTATTAAAGTTTAGGATAATTATTCGTAAGCAGTACTTAGCCATATTACAGACGGGTTGTAAGATGGTCATTATTAAAAATAAAGGATGTAGAGTCAGTTTTATTAAAGTTTAGGATAATTATTCGTGAGCAGTACTTAGCCATATTACAGACGGGTTGTAAGATGGTCATTATTAAAAATAAATAATGTAGAGTCACTTTTATTAAAGTTTAGGATAATTATTCGGAAGCAGTACTTAGCCATATTACAGACGGGTTGTAAGATGGTCATTATTAAAAATAAAGGATATAGAGTCAGTTTTATTAAAGTTTAGGATAATTATTCGTAAGCAGTACTTAGCCATATTACAGACGGGTTGTAAGATGGTCATTATTAAAAATAAAGGATATAGAGTCAGTTTTATTAAAGTTTAGGATAATTATTCGTAAGCAGTACTTAGCCATATTACAGACGGGTTGTAAGATGGTCATTATTAAAAATAAAGGATGTAGAGTCAGTTTTATTAAAGTTTAGGATAATTATTCGTAAGCAGTACTTAGCCATATTACAGACAGGTTGTAAGATGGTCATTATTAAAAATAAACGATATAGAATCAGTTTTATTAAAGTTTAGGATAATTATTCGTAAGCAGTACTTAGCCATATTACATACGGGTTGTAAGATGGTCATTATTAAAAATAAAGGATGTAGAGTCAGTTTTATTAAAGTTTAGGATAATTATTCGTAAGCAGTACTTAGCCATATTACATACGGGTTGTAAGATGGTCATTATTAAAAATAAATAATGTAGAGTCACTTTTATTAAAGTTTAGGATAATTATTCGGAAGCAGTACTTAGCCATATTACAGACGGGTTGTAAGATGGTCATTATTAAAAATAAAGGATGTAGAGTCAGTTTTATTAAAGTTTAGGATAATTATTCGTAAGCAGTACTTAGCCATATTACAGACGGGTTGTAAGATGGTCATTATTAGAAATAAAGGATATAGAGTCACTTTTATTAAAGTTTAGGATAATTATTCGGAAGCAGTACTTAGCCATATTACAGACGGGTTGTAAGATGGTCATTATTAAAAATAAAGGATATAGAGTCAGTTTTATTAAAGTTTAGGATAATTATTCGTAAGCTGTACTTAGCCATATTACAGACGGGTTGTAAGATGGTCATTATTAAAAATAAAGGATATAGAGTCAGTTTTATTAAAGTTTAGGATAATTATTCGGAAGCAGTACTTAGCCATATTACAGACGGGTTGTAAGATGGTCATTATTAAAAATAAAGGATATAGAGTCAGTTTTATTAAAGTTTAGGATAATTATTCGTAAGCAGTACTTAGCCATATTACAGACGGGTTGTAAGATGGTCATTATTAAAAATAAACGATGCAGGGTCAGTTTTATTAAAGTTTAGGATAATTATTCGTAAGCAGTACTTAGCCATATTACATACGGGTTGTAAGATGGTCATTATTAAAAATAAAGGATGTAGAGTCAGTTTTATTAAAGTTTAGGACAATTATTCGTAAGCAGTACTTAGCCATATTACATACGGGTTGTAAGATGGTCATTATTAAAAATAAAGGATGTAGAGTCAGTTTTATTAAAGTTTAGGATAATTATTCGTAAGCAGTACTTAGCCATATTACATTCGGGTTGTAAGATGGTCATTATTAAAAATAAAGGATATAGAGTCAGTTTTATTAAAGTTTAGGATAATTATTCGTAAGCAGTACTTAGCCATATTACAGACGGGTTGTAAGATGGTCATTATTAAAAATAAAGGATGTAGAGTCAGTTTTATTAAAGTTTAGGATAATTATTCGTAAGCAGTACTTAGCCATATTACAGACGGGTTGTAAGATGGTCATTATTAAAAATAAAGGATGTAGAGTCACTTTTATTAAAGTTTAGGATAATTATTCGTAAGCAGTACTTAGCCATATTACAGACAGGTTGTAAGATTGTCATTATTAAAAATAAAGGATGTAGAGTCACTTTTATTAAAGTTTAGGATAATTATTCGTAAGCTGTACTTAGCCATATTACAGACGGGTTGTAAGATGGTCATTATTAAAAATAAAGGATATAGAGTCAGTTTTATTAAAGTTTAGGATAATTATTCGTAAGCAGTACTTAGCCATATTACAGACGGGTTGTAAGATGGTCATTATTAAAAATAAAGGATGTAGAGTCAGTTTTATTAAAGTTTAGGATAATTATTCGTAAGCAGTACTTAGCCATATTACAGACAGGTTGTAAGATGGTCATTATTAAAAATAAACGATATAGAATCAGTTTTATTAAAGTTTAGGATAATTATTCGTAAGCAGTACTTAGCCATATTACATACGGGTTGTAAGATGGTCATTATTAAAAATAAAGGATGTAGAGTCAGTTTTATTAAAGTTTAGGATAATTATTCGTAAGCAGTACTTAGCCATATTACATACGGGTTGTAAGATGGTCATTATTAAAAATAAATAATGTATAGTCACTTTTATTAAAGTTTAGGATAATTATTCGGAAGCAGTACTTAGCCATATTACAGACGGGTTGTAAGATGGTCATTATTAAAAATAAAGGATGTAGAGTCAGTTTTATTAAAGTTTAGGATAATTATTCGTAAGCAGTACTTAGCCATATTACAGACGGGTTGTAAGATGGTCATTATTAGAAATAAAGGATATAGAGTCAGTTTTATTAAAGTTTAGGATAATTATTCGGAAGCAGTACTTAGCCATATTACAGACGGGTTGTAAGATGGTCATTATTAAAAATAAAGGATGTAGAGTCAGTTTTATTAAAGTTTAGGATAATTATTCGTAAGCAGTACTTAGCCATATTACAGACGGGTTGTAAGATGGTCATTATTAAAAATAAAGGATGTAGAGTCACTTTTATTAAAGTTTAGGATAATTATTCGTAAGCAGTACTTAGCCATATTACAGACAGGTTGTAAGATTGTCATTATTAAAAATAAAGAATGTAGAGTCACTTTTATTAAAGTTTAGGATAATTATTCGTAAGCAGTACTTAGCCATATTACAGACGGGTTGTAAGATGGTCATTATTAAAAATAAACGATGTAGAGTCTTTTTTATTAAAGTTTAGGATAATTATTCGTAAGCAGTACTTAGCCATATTACAGACGGGTTGTAAGATGGTCATTATTAAAAATCAAGGATGTATAGTCACTTTTATTAAAGTTTAGGATAATTATTCGTAAGCAGTACTTAGCCATATTACAGACGGGTTGTAAGATGGTCATTATTAAAAATAAAGAATGTAGAGTCAGTTTTATTAAAGTTTAGGATAATTATTCGTAAGCAGTACTTAGCCATATTACAGACGGGTTGTAAGATGGTCATTATTAAAAATAAACGATGTAGAGTGACTTTTATTAAAGTTTAGGATAATTATTCGTAAGCAGTACTTAGCCATATTACAGACGGGTTGTAAGATGGTCATTATTAAAAATAAAGGATGTAGAGTCAGTTTTATTAAAGTTTAGGATAATTATTCGTGAGCAGTACTTAGCCATATTACAGACGGGTTGTAAGATGGTCATTATTAAAAATAAATAATGTAGAGTCACTTTTATTAAAGTTTAGGATAATTATTCGGAAGCAGTACTTAGCCATATTACAGACGGGTTGTAAGATGGTCATTATTAAAAATAAAGGATATAGAGTCAGTTTTATTAAAGTTTAGGATAATTATTCGTAAGCAGTACTTAGCCATATTACAGACGGGTTGTAAGATGGTCATTATTAAAAATAAAGGATATAGAGTCAGTTTTATTAAAGTTTAGGATAATTATTCGTAAGCAGTACTTAGCCATATTACAGACGGGTTGTAAGATGGTCATTATTAAAAATAAAGGATGTAGAGTCAGTTTTATTAAAGTTTAGGATAATTATTCGTAAGCAGTACTTAGCCATATTACAGACAGGTTGTAAGATGGTCATTATTAAAAATAAACGATATAGAATCAGTTTTATTAAAGTTTAGGATAATTATTCGTAAGCAGTACTTAGCCATATTACATACGGGTTGTAAGATGGTCATTATTAAAAATAAAGGATGTAGAGTCAGTTTTATTAAAGTTTAGGATAATTATTCGTAAGCAGTACTTAGCCATATTACATACGGGTTGTAAGATGGTCATTATTAAAAATAAATAATGTAGAGTCACTTTTATTAAAGTTTAGGATAATTATTCGGAAGCAGTACTTAGCCATATTACAGACGGGTTGTAAGATGGTCATTATTAAAAATAAAGGATGTAGAGTCAGTTTTATTAAAGTTTAGGATAATTATTCGTAAGCAGTACTTAGCCATATTACATACGGGTTGTAAGATGGTCATTATTAAAAATAAATAATGTATAGTCACTTTTATTAAAGTTTAGGATAATTATTCGGAAGCAGTACTTAGCCATATTACAGACGGGTTGTAAGATGGTCATTATTAAAAATAAAGGATGTAGAGTCAGTTTTATTAAAGTTTAGGATAATTATTCGTAAGCAGTACTTAGCCATATTACAGACGGGTTGTAAGATGGTCATTATTAGAAATAAAGGATATAGAGTCAGTTTTATTAAAGTTTAGGATAATTATTCGGAAGCAGTACTTAGCCATATTACAGACGGGTTGTAAGATGGTCATTATTAAAAATAAAGGATGTAGAGTCAGTTTTATTAAAGTTTAGGATAATTATTCGTAAGCAGTACTTAGCCATATTACAGACGGGTTGTAAGATGGTCATTATTAAAAATAAAGGATGTAGAGTCACTTTTATTAAAGTTTAGGATAATTATTCGTAAGCAGTACTTAGCCATATTACAGACAGGTTGTAAGATTGTCATTATTAAAAATAAAGAATGTAGAGTCACTTTTATTAAAGTTTAGGATAATTATTCGTAAGCAGTACTTAGCCATATTACAGACGGGTTGTAAGATGGTCATTATTAAAAATAAACGATGTAGAGTCTTTTTTATTAAAGTTTAGGATAATTATTCGTAAGCAGTACTTAGCCATATTACAGACGGGTTGTAAGATGGTCATTATTAAAAATAAAGGATGTATAGTCACTTTTATTAAAGTTTAGGATAATTATTCGTAAGCAGTACTTAGCCATATTACAGACGGGTTGTAAGATGGTCATTATTAAAAATAAAGAATGTAGAGTCAGTTTTATTAAAGTTTAGGATAATTATTCGTAAGCAGTACTTAGCCATATTACAGACGGGTTGTAAGATGGTCATTATTAAAAATAAACGATGTAGAGTGACTTTTATTAAAGTTTAGGATAATTATTCGTAAGCAGTACTTAGCCATATTACAGACGGGTTGTAAGATGGTCATTATTAAAAATAAAGGATGTAGAGTCAGTTTTATTAAAGTTTAGGATAATTATTCGTAAGCAGTACTTAGCCATATTACAGACGGGTTGTAAGATGGTCATTATTTAAAATAAATAATGTAGAGTCACTTTTATTAAAGTTTAGGATAATTATTCGTAAGCAGTACTTAGCCATATTACAGACGGGTTGTAAGATGGTCATTATTAAAAATAAAGGATGTAGAGTCAGTTTTATTAAAGTTTAGGATAATTATTCGTGAGCAGTACTTAGCCATATTACAGACGGGTTGTAAGATGGTCATTATTAAAAATAAATAATGTAGAGTCACTTTTATTAAAGTTTAGGATAATTATTCGGAAGCAGTACTTAGCCATATTACAGACGGGTTGTAAGATGGTCATTATTAAAAATAAAGGATATAGAGTCAGTTTTATTAAAGTTTAGGATAATTATTCGTAAGCAGTACTTAGCCATATTACAGACGGGTTGTAAGATGGTCATTATTAAAAATAAAGGATATAGAGTCAGTTTTATTAAAGTTTAGGATAATTATTCGTAAGCAGTACTTAGCCATATTACAGACGGGTTGTAAGATGGTCATTATTAAAAATAAAGGATGTAGAGTCAGTTTTATTAAAGTTTAGGATAATTATTCGTATGCAGTACTTAGCCATATTACAGACAGGTTGTAAGATGGTCATTATTAAAAATAAACGATATAGAATCAGTTTTATTAAAGTTTAGGATAATTATTCGTAAGCAGTACTTAGCCATATTACATACGGGTTGTAAGATGGTCATTATTAAAAATAAAGGATGTAGAGTCAGTTTTATTAAAGTTTAGGATAATTATTCGTAAGCAGTACTTAGCCATATTACATACGGGTTGTAAGATGGTCATTATTAAAAATAAATAATGTAGAGTCACTTTTATTAAAGTTTAGGATAATTATTCGGAAGCAGTACTTAGCCATATTACAGACGGGTTGTAAGATGGTCATTATTAAAAATAAAGGATGTAGAGTCAGTTTTATTAAAGTTTAGGATAATTATTCGTAAGCAGTACTTAGCCATATTACAGACGGGTTGTAAGATGGTCATTATTAGAAATAAAGGATATAGAGTCACTTTTATTAAAGTTTAGGATAATTATTCGGAAGCAGTACTTAGCCATATTACAGACGGGTTGTAAGATGGTCATTATTAAAAATAAAGGATATAGAGTCAGTTTTATTAAAGTTTAGGATAATTATTCGTAAGCTGTACTTAGCCATATTACAGACGGGTTGTAAGATGGTCATTATTAAAAATAAAGGATATAGAGTCAGTTTTATTAAAGTTTAGGATAATTATTCGGAAGCAGTACTTAGCCATATTACAGACGGGTTGTAAGATGGTCATTATTAAAAATAAAGGATATAGAGTCAGTTTTATTAAAGTTTAGGATAATTATTCGTAAGCAGTACTTAGCCATATTACAGACGGGTTGTAAGATGGTCATTATTAAAAATAAACGATGCAGGGTCAGTTTTATTAAAGTTTAGGATAATTATTCGTAAGCAGTACTTAGCCATATTACATACGGGTTGTAAGATGGTCATTATTAAAAATAAAGAATGTAGAGTCAGTTTTATTAAAGTTTAGGACAATTATTCGTAAGCAGTACTTAGCCATATTACATACGGGTTGTAAGATGGTCATTATTAAAAATAAAGGATGTAGAGTCAGTTTTATTAAAGTTTAGGATAATTATTCGTAAGCAGTACTTAGCCATATTACATTCGGGTTGTAAGATGGTCATTATTAAAAATAAAGGATATAGAGTCAGTTTTATTAAAGTTTAGGATAATTATTCGTAAGCAGTACTTAGCCATATTACAGACGGGTTGTAAGATGGTCATTATTAAAAATAAAGGATGTAGAGTCAGTTTTATTAAAGTTTAGGATAATTATTCGTAAGCAGTACTTAGCCATATTACAGACGGGTTGTAAGATGGTCATTATTAAAAATAAAGGATGTAGAGTCACTTTTATTAAAGTTTAGGATAATTATTCGTAAGCAGTACTTAGCCATATTACAGACAGGTTGTAAGATTGTCATTATTAAAAATAAAGGATGTAGAGTCACTTTTATTAAAGTTTAGGATAATTATTCGTAAGCTGTACTTAGCCATATTACAGACGGGTTGTAAGATGGTCATTATTAAAAATAAAGGATATAGAGTCAGTTTTATTAAAGTTTAGGATAATTATTCGTAAGCAGTACTTAGCCATATTACAGACGGGTTGTAAGATGGTCATTATTAAAAATAAAGGATGTAGAGTCAGTTTTATTAAAGTTTAGGATAATTATTCGTAAGCAGTACTTAGCCATATTACAGACAGGTTGTAAGATGGTCATTATTAAAAATAAACGATATAGAATCAGTTTTATTAAAGTTTAGGATAATTATTCGTAAGCAGTACTTAGCCATATTACATACGGGTTGTAAGATGGTCATTATTAAAAATAAAGGATGTAGAGTCAGTTTTATTAAAGTTTAGGATAATTATTCGTAAGCAGTACTTAGCCATATTACATACGGGTTGTAAGATGGTCATTATTAAAAATAAATAATGTATAGTCACTTTTATTAAAGTTTAGGATAATTATTCGGAAGCAGTACTTAGCCATATTACAGACGGGTTGTAAGATGGTCATTATTAAAAATAAAGGATGTAGAGTCAGTTTTATTAAAGTTTAGGATAATTATTCGTAAGCAGTACTTAGCCATATTACAGACGGGTTGTAAGATGGTCATTATTAGAAATAAAGGATATAGAGTCAGTTTTATTAAAGTTTAGGATAATTATTCGGAAGCAGTACTTAGCCATATTACAGACGGGTTGTAAGATGGTCATTATTAAAAATAAAGGATGTAGAGTCAGTTTTATTAAAGTTTAGGATAATTATTCGTAAGCAGTACTTAGCCATATTACAGACGGGTTGTAAGATGGTCATTATTAAAAATAAAGGATGTAGAGTCACTTTTATTAAAGTTTAGGATAATTATTCGTAAGCAGTACTTAGCCATATTACAGACAGGTTGTAAGATTGTCATTATTAAAAATAAAGAATGTAGAGTCACTTTTATTAAAGTTTAGGATAATTATTCGTAAGCAGTACTTAGCCATATTACAGACGGGTTGTAAGATGGTCATTATTAAAAATAAACGATGTAGAGTCTTTTTTATTAAAGTTTAGGATAATTATTCGTAAGCAGTACTTAGCCATATTACAGACGGGTTGTAAGATGGTCATTATTAAAAATCAAGGATGTATAGTCACTTTTATTAAAGTTTAGGATAATTATTCGTAAGCAGTACTTAGCCATATTACAGACGGGTTGTAAGATGGTCATTATTAAAAATAAAGAATGTAGAGTCAGTTTTATTAAAGTTTAGGATAATTATTCGTAAGCAGTACTTAGCCATATTACAGACGGGTTGTAAGATGGTCATTATTAAAAATAAACGATGTAGAGTGACTTTTATTAAAGTTTAGGATAATTATTCGTAAGCAGTACTTAGCCATATTACAGACGGGTTGTAAGATGGTCATTATTAAAAATAAAGGATGTAGAGTCAGTTTTATTAAAGTTTAGGATAATTATTCGTAAGCAGTACTTAGCCATATTACAGACGGGTTGTAAGATGGTCATTATTTAAAATAAATAATGTAGAGTCACTTTTATTAAAGTTTAGGATAATTATTCGTAAGCAGTACTTAGCCATATTACAGACGGGTTGTAAGATGGTCATTATTAAAAATAAAGGATGTAGAGTCAGTTTTATTAAAGTTTAGGATAATTATTCGTGAGCAGTACTTAGCCATATTACAGACGGGTTGTAAGATGGTCATTATTAAAAATAAATAATGTAGAGTCACTTTTATTAAAGTTTAGGATAATTATTCGGAAGCAGTACTTAGCCATATTACAGACGGGTTGTAAGATGGTCATTATTAAAAATAAAGGATATAGAGTCAGTTTTATTAAAGTTTAGGATAATTATTCGTAAGCAGTACTTAGCCATATTACAGACGGGTTGTAAGATGGTCATTATTAAAAATAAAGGATATAGAGTCAGTTTTATTAAAGTTTAGGATAATTATTCGTAAGCAGTACTTAGCCATATTACAGACGGGTTGTAAGATGGTCATTATTAAAAATAAAGGATGTAGAGTCAGTTTTATTAAAGTTTAGGATAATTATTCGTAAGCAGTACTTAGCCATATTACAGACAGGTTGTAAGATGGTCATTATTAAAAATAAACGATATAGAATCAGTTTTATTAAAGTTTAGGATAATTATTCGTAAGCAGTACTTAGCCATATTACATACGGGTTGTAAGATGGTCATTATTAAAAATAAAGGATGTAGAGTCAGTTTTATTAAAGTTTAGGATAATTATTCGTAAGCAGTACTTAGCCATATTACATACGGGTTGTAAGATGGTCATTATTAAAAATAAATAATGTAGAGTCACTTTTATTAAAGTTTAGGATAATTATTCGGAAGCAGTACTTAGCCATATTACAGACGGGTTGTAAGATGGTCATTATTAAAAATAAAGGATGTAGAGTCAGTTTTATTAAAGTTTAGGATAATTATTCGTAAGCAGTACTTAGCCATATTACAGACGGGTTGTAAGATGGTCATTATTAGAAATAAAGGATATAGAGTCACTTTTATTAAAGTTTAGGATAATTATTCGGAAGCAGTACTTAGCCATATTACAGACGGGTTGTAAGATGGTCATTATTAAAAATAAAGGATATAGAGTCAGTTTTATTAAAGTTTAGGATAATTATTCGTAAGCTGTACTTAGCCATATTACAGACGGGTTGTAAGATGGTCATTATTAAAAATAAAGGATATAGAGTCAGTTTTATTAAAGTTTAGGATAATTATTCGGAAGCAGTACTTAGCCATATTACAGACGGGTTGTAAGATGGTCATTATTAAAAATAAAGGATATAGAGTCAGTTTTATTAAAGTTTAGGATAATTATTCGTAAGCAGTACTTAGCCATATTACAGACGGGTTGTAAGATGGTCATTATTAAAAATAAACGATGCAGGGTCAGTTTTATTAAAGTTTAGGATAATTATTCGTAAGCAGTACTTAGCCATATTACATACGGGTTGTAAGATGGTCATTATTAAAAATAAAGAATGTAGAGTCAGTTTTATTAAAGTTTAGGATAATTATTCGTAAGCAGTACTTAGCCATATTACATACGGGTTGTAAGATGGTCATTATTAAAAATAAAGGATGTAGAGTCAGTTTTATTAAAGTTTAGGATAATTATTCGTAAGCAGTACTTAGCCATATTACAGACGGGTTGTAAGATGGTCATTATTAAAAATAAAGAATGTAGAGTCAGTTTTATTAAAGTTTAGGATAATTATTCGTAAGCAGTACTTAGCCATATTACAGACGGGTTGTAAGATGGTAATTATTAAAAATAAACGATGTAGAGTGACTTTTATTAAAGTTTAGGATAATTATTCGTAAGCAGTACTTAGCCATATTACAGACGGGTTGTAAGATGGTCATTATTAAAAATAAAGTATGTAGAGTCAGTTTTATTAAAGTTTAGGATAATTATTCGTAAGCAGTACTTAGCCATATTACAGACGGGTTGTAAGATGGTCATTATTAAAAATAAAGAATGTAGAGTCAGTTTTATTAAAGTTTAGGATAATTATTCGTAAGCAGTACTTAGCCATATTACATACGGGTTGTAAGATGGTCATTATTAAAAATAAAGGATGTAGAGTCAGTTTTATTAAAGTTTAGGATAATTATTCGTAAGCAGTACTTAGCCATATTACAGACGGGTTGTAAGATGGTCATTATTAAAAATAAAGAATGTAGAGTCAGTTTTATTAAAGTTTAGGATAATTATTCGTAAGCAGTACTTAGCCATATTACATACGGGTTGTAAGATGGTCATTATTAAAAATAAAGAATGTAGAGTCACTTTTATTAAAGTTTAGGATAATTATTCGTAAGCAGTACTTAGCCATATTACAGACGGGTTGTAAGATGGTCATTATTAAAAATAAAGAATGTAGAGTCAGTTTTATTAAAGTTTAGGATAATTATTCGTAAGCAGTACTTAGCCATATTATAGACGGGTTGTAAGATGGTCATTAATAAAAATAAAGAATGTAGAGTCAGTTTTATTGAAGTTTAGGATAATTATTCGTAAGCAGTACTTAGCCATATTATAGACGGGTTGTAAGATGGTCATTATTAAAAATAAAGAATGTAGAGTCAGTTTTATTAAAGTTTAGGATAATTATTCGTAAGCAGTACTTAGCCATATTACAGACGGGTTGTAAGATGGTCATTATTAAAAATAAAGGATGCAGAGTTAGTTTTATTAAAGTTTAGGATAATTATTCGTAAGCAGTACTTAGCCATATTACAGACGGGTTGTAAGATGGTCATTATTAAAAATAAAGAATGTAGAGTCAGTTTTATTAAAGTTTAGGATAATTATTCGTAAGCAGTACTTAGCCATATTACAGACGGGTTGTAAGATGGTCATTATTAAAAATAAACGATGTAGAGTGACTTTTATTAAAGTTTAGGTTAATTATTCGTAAGAAGTACTTAGCCATATTACAGACGGGTTGTAAGATGGTCATTATTAAAAATAAACGATGTAGAGTGACTTTTATTAAAGTTTAGGATAATTATTCGTAAGAAGTACTTAGCCATATTACAGACGGGTGTAAGATGGTCATTATTAAAAATAAAGGATGTAGAGTCAGTTTTATTAAAGCTTAGGATAATTATTCGTGAGCAGTACTTAGATAAAATTAGTAAAGGACACCCGGTTGTGAAACAACCTAATCTAATTGACCCTTACTACTGATGTGAGTTAGATCTGCACTGTGTAACCTTTTGGCCTTATACCATAATAAACTAAATTTAATAAATGAAGTCACCTGATCATAAGTAATGGTTAGCAAGCTATCATGATATTACTGACCCTTAATAATGTAGTGAATTGAATCATCACCGGATGCCCCTCTTTTTCTCAAAACTCAGCTAATGATAGAATGTGCCTCAATGCGATTTACAAACTTTTATTGCAGACGTTATCTAAGGGCGAGAAAATACGAGATCTATCGAGAAAGGAATGAGATTGGTTGTGTAAAATATTTTTTATCAACTTTAATTACTCATCAACCTTTTTGGGGGGGAGGCGTTCGTAGCGTAATGGTTATCGTCAATGAAAATGGAATCGGCGAATCGATTTCAAACCCAAGACAAGTCTATTTGCATTTCATATACTTGGAAAAGGCATGAATCTAACTATTCCCCCTTCAGCTATTGGTAAATAATAGGGCAGACATGTAATATAATGGCCGAGGGATTTCGTTTTATGCCTTTGGGTTTAGTTAGGCTGAGAACCTTTCGGCTTAGCACATGGGTTAGTTTGGTGCAAACTTGAGTGCAGGTGTTAACGCGCGTGCAGGGAGGATGTGTCGTTCATTGATGTCAAAATAAAAATCCGATAGAAAGGTTGACCAGTGGATGTGAATGACGTCATGCACCGGAAGCGCGCGCGCGGAGGAGGATTTGGGGATTTTGAAAAAGTCAGTTTTGTTGAGTTGAGTTCTGCCTCGGGAGAAGACGGTTGACTTTCGCTTGCCTTGGGCAGGTGCCACACGAGATGGGGGGCATATGAAAAAGCCAGAATAGAAAGAATGTGTATCTCTCTCCTTATGTCGAAGAACCTTTAAACTCAAAGGTAATAAAAAGTTTCGTACCTGAACTGAGAAGTCGTTACGTGTTTTTCGTGTTTCGAGATTCCTATGTTCTATGTATATATGTTATGAACATTCTATGTACGTTTCACGTAGCCATATCATGGCTATGTAACAGACAGAGCGTAGAGACAGTGCAGTGCTACGACATCAAAATAACCGAGTTCGAACTCTAGCCACGCCATTATCTCCATTTTCGGACTAATACCTTTGGGAAAGGTATGAAGCCCCTTATCCTCCCAGATATGAGATAAATAGTACCACTACTGTTCTTCTACAAGAATAGCTTTGGTATTTTCATAACCCACGAAAGTTGATATGCCATTAAACAAAGAAACGAAACCAAATCCAAATTACTTTACTAGCAAAAAGGGGCTGTAGAATACACCAACTGCTTCTCTGCAGAGAGGTAAGACCCTCCCGCCACATACGAGTGTCTTGGATATGCCACTAAACAATCTGATGGTGAGGTTCCAGTAATGCTGGAGCTTTGGGGAATGCGGAGTACCCCTTCAATCCCATCGCTCCCAGGTCCACTCTGGCCTGGAGTGGTAGCACCTGATAGAGTCCTATCGATGGGTCAAATAGAACTAAACTGTGTACTCATGATAAACTGGATTGTTTGAAATAGAACTGTTTTTGACAATTAAACTGTGTACTTATGCTAAACTGAATTGCTTGAAATAGAACTGTTTATATGTATAAAAATGGATTTGGCATTAAATAACCTTCAATGGTTTATATGCCACCAAACCAAACCAAACCAAACCAAACTAGTAAAAAGAATCCCGTTGGTTAACAGACTTAGTTTTAGAAATCTACCCTGAGAGTAAGTTTCCAGTTTTAGGAATTTAACGTTTTCCCATGTGTTTAAGGTCTACATTGATCAGCAGATTTTGAAAAAAAAGAAACTCCCCCCAAAAAGCCTGATTGTTTTCGAAAAGATCACATATGTTTAAAAGTGTTAGATCTAACACTTTCAAACATACGTGATTTTTTCGAAAACAATATGGCGGATAAAAAATTGCGAATAAAGACGACGAAGACGGGGATACAACAAGTTCAAAAGAATCAATGTCAAAAGACCTCATCTAAAAAAAACAAAAAAGAATTCTGTTCGGAACAACATCTAAAAGGGTTTCTCAAAATTTTTACTTGATGGCCCCCACCCACCCGACGTCAACAAATTTAATTTCCATTCATCTCAAAATAAATTGATTGAATATAAAATTACAAAACATAACTAATTTACTCGGGTTTAATACAATTTACGTGAGAAAAGAATCAGTAAACTATAAATGCAAATCCAACATAAAGTCTTGAATTATTTTCAATGGGAGGTTATAGGTTTGGTGGGCTGTAAGGAGATCACGAATATTTGGCGGCAGGTTTGTAAGTTTGAGAAGAAAAATCACCATGCTCAAAACGTTTCTCTGTTTACTTAGTAAATAATTACGAAATCCAGATTTTATTACATATGTAGCAGAAAGAACTTCGTATTTTTGTTTGGCGCATAGATTAATTTGACCGTTATGGTCGTCGCATATTTTCACCCAGTGAGGATGACTTATCCTATTCAGCCCGGACCATTTTCCCGGATAGCATAAAAATGGTGAAAGCCCGCCAAACTATCTCTTCCTCAGCCATATTCGAGCAGGACGGACGTACGTTCTGTTCACTCTCTTCATAGCAGCAGAATCACAACACCATGAAGAAAGCCGTCTAATTTATTGACATTTTGAGTCTACCCTCTTAGACCAAGAGTTCCCAGTTGAACATGAATTAGATGCATTTAATCCGCCACTTACAGGAACACCTTTATGTCACCTCTAACTTTTGCTATGTTTACAGCGACGCGCAATTACACTCAGACATCCAGCTACCTATTTCCTGGGAAACCTTTTCAGGAGATATTTCATGCCTCTCTCCTACATCAACCAGGACCACACATTTATGGGTGACTACATCATTCCGGTCCTTAAACAGCAAACACGACTTTTGCTATGTCTATAGCAACGCATAATTCTGCTCAGACATTCAGCATTGCCTTGACTGTAGCGACGCAAATTCTGCTCAGGCATTTAGCTGCTACAATTCTTTCTCAACTCAATAACTATTTCTTCCTTCCTACGAGACTTGCAGCATAAAGGTACCTTTTATTCTGGCTGCCATTAAATATTCTTAAAACTTTTCAATATCTTGGTCCAACTCATTTATTTTCCAACAGCGATACATGTATTCCGATGTATTTCCAGCTGTTATTCTGCATATATATATATGTGTGTGTGTGCATTCAATAAGTTTCCAGACTTTTTTTGTATAGGAATTTAAAACTGTCGTAGACTCTTAAAAATTCAGTGTTATTTTCTAGCGAGTAACAAGCATATAACAACTCTTCCTCGCTAAATATACGAACTTGGAAAATCTAGTAGAATGGGCTCAACAGTTACACAAAGCTTGGGATATTTGACTATTTTTAAAAAATTTATCCAGAAATAACAAATTCATTTAAATATGTACATAGACATCGCTTCAAGATCGAAAGTCATTTCAATAAATTCTTCTGTTTTGTTAGAAAGATGTCTAAATTTGCACTTTCTACTTCAACATCAAATGAAGAAATAATCCATTCCATGTTTAGAAGATTCTTAAATCAATCTCAAAAGTCTTCTTGCCAATTCTTCTTGTGATTTACTTAGATAAACAAGTTATTATCCAAGTCCCTTTTTTTTCTGATTGCTGTATAGAGAAGAAATTTGCAAAATAATGAAAATTGTGTCGGCCCAAAGTAGACTTGTATAACACAAGTTTAGCCTGGAATGCCCCCAATAGCAGCTCTTGTTTTAGGGATTTTTAAATGAAAACTGGTAAATTCACTCCCTGTACACTCATAGGCTTTTATTCCCCCTGCCAAAATGTTATTCACCCCCAGGGGTCTATATAAACTACTTTTAGATGCCTTAGCCTTAGACGTTGTGATAAAAAGAAAAAAAAAACTAGTCCCAAAGAATCCAGGTAAGAAGATCTTATCTAAAAAAATTCAGACAAAAAGAATCCAGTTTTGGTACATCCTCGAGGCTGTGATAAAGAAAAGAAAGATTTATACATGTATTCCGATGTATTTCCAGCTGTTATTCTGCATATATATACATAGGTTTCCAGACTTTTTTTGTACAGGAATTTAAAACTGTCGTAGACTCTTGAAAATTCAGTATGTTATTACTATACATCTTATGAGATGACTGACCAATTTTTATGATTTCAGGTTCAAATAAACAGCTACAGCAGGAATTGGAATACACACTACTACAGGGTGGAACGATAAAATTGTCGTCCTAAAAAACACCGCTACAGCTTTATTTTAAAACTTTTATTGAAAAAATCAATTTAGGTAACTTGATTATGTAGTAGAGCTGACATCTATTCAATGTAGCCGCCTTCAGCCTCAAACACCGCCTCGATACAGATCCGGAACTGGGAGCATGCCTTTTCCACAAGCGTCGGCGGGAGCTCGGCGAATGGCGGCGATCAGGCTAGCTTTGGTGTTGTGGGAGGTCATGTTGGTGATGTTCTCGAAGTATGACCAAACGAAGTAGTCCAGCGAGTTCAGGTCGGGAGAGGAGAAGGGCCAGTGAGAGAAGGGAACAAAGTCGTAGCACTCCTTCTGAAGCCAAGCCTGGGTCTCTTTAGACTTGCGGGCCGGTGCCGAGTCCTGCTGCCACACCCAGGGTCTGCCACCGGCCACCTGATTGCACCAGGGGATCGCCACACTCTTCAGCACATCCAGATACACTTTGGTGTTGACTTTCAAGCTGACTTCGAAGATGTGAGGTGGCATGATGTTGAAACCACACCAAAGACCATAACCGTAGCCGGAAACTTTGTTTTCATCACCCTGGGCACGTCTCTGTTATTCGTGGCAACCCAGCAATGGTTCTGGCTGTCATAACTTGGATCGGTAGAGAGCATGAGTTGTACAGCGGCGCATCTCCGATCTCGCTCGTTGAACATAGTGTCACTTTCAGACATGATAGAAGGCTCCTATCGCTCTTGGAATTTGTACACAACTGGCCAACTAGTAGATGGTCTGCAACAAAAAACGAAAACCAGTTTTCATTAAACAGAAATGGAATCATGTCGTCTTTTCTAGGGCAACGATTTCATCGTTCCACCCTGTAAAGTCTGATTGTCACAGATGGTGAATTTTAAAAATGCAATCTGGACGACAGGACACTTTAGAAGAACGATATGCAATAAAATTGTGTTTTAAACTTGGAAAGATGCCAGAGAAACGTATGGAATGCTTCAGACTGCTTTTGGAGCATCTTGCATGAATCGAGCATCAGTTTTTGAGTGGCATAAGAGATTCAAGGAAGGCAGGGAGTCTGTGAGGGATGATGAGAGGTGTGGGAGGAGTAAAGAAGTCAATAAAAAGAGTTGATTGGCCAAAGGGTTAGGGTTAGGGTTACTATGTTGAGATTTTAAGGGAGTTCAAGAAGAGATTCCATAGGAAGAGGCCAGCACTCTTCAAATCGGGTCAGTGGCATTTCCAGTAGGACAATGCACCAGTCCAGAACTCCATCCTTGTCACAGACTATTTGACCAAAATGGGCATCAAGACAGTTCCTCACCCTCCCTATAGTCCAGACCTTCCTCCTTGTGACTTTTGCTTATTCCCTAAGCTCAGAGGTTGTCGTTATGAGACAATTGATGAGATGAAAGAGGCTGTGACGAAGGTCATTGACACGCTCACACAAGAGGACTTCCATGGGGCCTTCCAGAAGTTGTTGGAACGGTATAACAAGTGCATTGCAACCGGAGGAGATCACTTCGAATGGGACTAGAGTTTCATATGTGTACTATCAATAAAAGTGCCCATACGAAAAAAGTCTGCAAACTTATTAAATGATCCCAGTATAAAAAATTCTTTACACAGTCATACGACCTCAATAATTCCTATCTAATACGAATAGCTTTCAAATAGATCTATTAGACTCATAGATGGGACCCAAACTAGTCATAGTGGACCTGAGAGTAATGGTAAGTCAATACTCTCCAGAGCTCCATATAGCCTCACCACTGGATTCTGTTTAATATCATTGCCAGGACAGAAAAGAAAAAGAAATTGGTTTCAAGGAATCAATGTATAATAGTAAGAAGACCTCATCTTTTTTTTTTTCTTTTTTTTTTTTGTCAGAATCAGATGATTTTGCTAACGTTAATTCAGACCGAAAAACGGATGGAGGATAGGTTGGATGAAACCTTTTAATAAAGACAAGAAAGAAGAAATTTATCCAAATGAATCTTTCTTTGGTATTCAGTAACCCAGGCTAACCTTACAATGATTGTCCCTTTCTCTCCATCCAATAAGTTGTGATGAGGTAATCACTTAAGATTGTACTGGATAATTCGGTTAATTGCAAGATACAAATTGATACATACGAAGGAACGCCTTTTATAAAGATTTCGGCGCCCCAGTTGATTTTTGTGGCTAGTAATCGCACGTTGAAATAATTATATAAGATATATTCAATTGTTTACTTGGCTCATTTTAGTTGGCACAAGGCCATAAATATGGGTCATTCAGTACAAAAATAAATAAATAAAAGTAAAAAAAAAAAAAATTCATTAGTTTATTTCAGGAGTCGTTTTAATCGTTTATTTTATTTAATGATGGGATAATTTTCCAGGCTCTCCGAAACAGCATGTCAACTCGTGTTTGGCTATTTAATGCTGAAGTCAGTCTTTTTTCTAGCAATTATAAAGTTTCAAGTATTTCTATCTAATAGTAATAATTTGAAGTCCAGTCGGCTAGGGCTGAAGAATTCGCCGACTGCATTTCAGCAGAGGGATAAGATCTCCTCCAATGAGTGTCCTAGATATGACACCAAAACATATGGGGAGGCTTCAGTCTTGGAGCTTTGGGGAACGTGGTGTATTCCTTCATTGCCATCACTCCAAGTTTAAAGCCATTTGAGTCATTTGATTTAATGGCATATCAACCTATGTAGGTTATTTAATGCCGAAACTATCCTTTTAGAGGAACAATAATGATACTATTTAACCCATAGCTGGGTCCAAGTTTAAAGTCATATTACTTGTTAGGGTTATATGTAATAATGGAATTATATATATATATATATATATATATATATATATATATATATAAAAGCAAAGTAATCCAAGAGTGATGAATTTATTATGAAAGAAAGTCAACGTTTAGACGTTTTGATTTTAGTAAATCTTCATCAGGGCTTTTCTTCTTTTTAATGCGTCCTATCTCCCAGAAGTTCCATATATCTAAACATTAATGCCTGTGCCAATTACGTGATTGTTTTAGAAAAATCGCACTTATAGAATGATTAAACGAGTCGAATAGTGCTGTTTAAACATCTAACTGTGTGCAAACAAATAACTCATGTGAAATTAAATTATTAATATAAAATAGCCATATTTGAAACCATTTAACTGTGTGCAAGTAAATAATTGATACTAATTAGAATTATTCCTGTTAGATAGAAATACTTGAAACTATTTATCTGTGTGCAGGCAAATGAGCTCTGGCTCGTTTAAAAATATTAACTACAAATTATTCATGTACAAAGCCTACTATATATATATATATATATATAATATATATATATATATATATATATATATATATATATATATTATATATATATATATATATATATATAATATATATATATATATATATATATATATATATATATATATATCATACCGGACATTGGCCTAGGGGTTAGAGTGTTCGCTAATGCCCGGGAGTCATACCAAAGACTCAAAAAATGGTACTTGATGCCTCCTTGATGACACTCAGCATTATAAGGTACGGATCAAGGATAAAGTAGAGCAATCCAGAGAAGGAGTAGCGCCCTCCCCTACACATTGGTG